>CAAKHG010039293.1:0-15561 GCA_901007715.1 Dactylopterus volitans | reverse complement strand
ACACACACACACACACACACACACACACACACACACACACACACAGACAGTGCAAATACCGTGGGAGGGGGAAAAGGTCAACATAACTCTTCTCCCAAGAATGCAGAAGAAGTTTATGTTGCCATTGGAAAGGGAGAGCGGCATCTTGTGTGAGCTCAGATGAGCAATTATCCTTTTCAGCACAAAGACAAAAAAAAAAGAAAAAAGAAAGACCTCTTTTTCTGGGAACGTGCCTCCCACCGATATTCCTCCCGGCAGCCGCAGGAGCGCAGCAGCGTTTACACTAAATAGGCAAAAGCGTCAATCTGTCACTCGGGAGGAATGTGTTGGGGTTTTTCTTTTTTTTTTGTTTTAAAAAAAGTCATTTTCTTTTTACTATTTTTACCTCCACTTATTTCCACGGTGTCGGGCAGCGACGTCACGTTCGGAGGGCGCTGGAGCGAGAAAAAAAAGGCGTCTCTCGGGGAAGGAGGGGTGGTGGTGGGGGGGGGGTGTCGGCTTCGCACGCAAGTGGCGTCAGGCCGGCGTCGCGGCCGCCATCATCGGCGTCGGCGCTCGCCCGGGTTTACGGCGCAGGACTCCCGCCTAGATGTGGCGCGAAAATAAGTCGGCGGCGTTATAAAAAAGGCAGGGGTAATTGAGGCGTTGTGGCCCGTAAAAGACGCATCTGAAGGGAGCCTGAGGAGGCGCCGCGTCTGCGATACTGTCAGCGGCGGCGGCGGCGGCGGCAGCGGCCCCGTGAGCGCCGCTTTATTATGGCTGCGGGTTTCGGGGTTTCTGCGTAAAGCAAACGACTGCGACTTTAACGCGTCTCTTTTATGTATCTCTCATGTCAGCGTTTATGAGCAGTGAAACAAACACTCGGGGCTCCGATCTTTAAACGGGGGGCCGCGCCCGTGTACGCCGCACCGATCAGCCATAACATTACGACCGCCGCGTGTTCACCATAGAGTATAATACAACGGCCCTGCAATCAGTTCTCCCTCCAGGAGCAGTTTGATGTTGATTTTTTATTGGATGTGTGTGAGAGAGGTGTTGACATGTTTGAATGACTGTTATTGGGACTGTAATCTGCGACGCTGTTGGACTGTACTGGGTTACACTGAGAGGGGTCCCTAATATTTCGGCATTATGAGTGGGATGACCAAAATGTCATGGATTGTTGCATTAGAAGCTTATATATAGAGTATATTATATACAGTGCATCAAAATACACTACAAATATACATGTATCTAACTATATAAAAGGTAATAGTATATGTCACACACTGGTGGAATATGAACCGGCCCCGAACAGACACATATTTGGCCTACGGTGTCCTCAAAGGAGACAAAAATGATAGATAGAATATGATAGAGAATCTCATCTCATCGTCTTCCGGGGGCAAGCGGCGGGGTACTACCCTGGTACACCCTGGTACACCCTGGTACACCCTGGACGAGTGGCCGGCGCATCGCAGGGCCACATGAAGGACAGACAACCACTCACACACACACCTACGGGCAATTTAGAGGAGCCAGTGAACCTCAGCATGCTTTTTGGAAGATGGGAGGAAGCCGGAGTACCCGGAGAGAACCCACGCAGACACGGGGAGAGCATGCAAACTCCACCTAGAAAGATCCCAGGCCGGGAAACCAACCTGCCACCTTCTTGCTACGAGGCAACAGCGCTAACTCCTGCTAACCTCAAATCATATGGGTACCTTTTGCCCGATGGATCAGCCACGTAGCGACTGACTGCCGGCCGCTGGCGACGTGCGGCCCTTTGAGATCCTTCCTTCCTCTTCTTCTGCAGCTTCTACAACCGGACCCCCAAAACCCCACCTGAGGCGCGACGGCGTCCGCAGCCTCGGCCTTCTTTAACCGCATCGTTTCCCGGCGTCTCGACGGGCGAAACGCGGCGGCGCTCCACGTGTTCGCGGTTCATTTCGCCGAACGGCAACTCCAAAAAAAAAATGGACTTTTGTGTGTTTGGCCTTGTGTCTGCGACCCCTAGAGAGACAGATAAAGGAGCGGGGGCGGAAATTCTAGGAAATCCAGATGGGTTTTTTTTCACGAAGGAAAAAACGCTTCGGAGTGAGTTGTAATTTTGTCGCTTATTGTCGCAAACGCGTCACGGCGGAACCGCGTCCAAGCAGGTCCGGAGGCCATCGTGAGACTACAAAATTCAGCAGGGGTTTACACGACACACCAGACATGCGGCCATCTTTTTTTTTGTTTTGCGTATGTGTGAGCGCGCAAATTCATTCTTCACACTTTACAGTTGTTAGCCGCAGTCGCTACGCATTTCAGGTGAATCTGTTCTGCGTTTACGCAAGATATTCTTCCCCTCCAAAAAACATTCCCAAAAAAATAAAAATATCCGCCACCCCCCCACCGCCTCGTCTCTTTCCCAGAGCGTGTTTTCATGACGGCTGGCAGACAGAACCGATCAGAGGAATAGACACGAGCCCCCGAGACAGGATGGGAGCCCGTATTTACTTTGCAGATAAGGATTGTGGGTAGTGGAGGTAGCGCGAGGCTCGCTGGCAGGTTGGCTTGTTTTCGGGAAGCTCCTGGGATGTTTATGATAAGAACGCGGCGCGGCGCGGGAGGGAGGGAAGAGGCCGCCTCCAAACTGTTAGAGAAGCCTCAACTCACGTGTTCTTCTGCTCGCCCTTTTTTTGTCTTTATGTTCATAAAATAAACTTCATCAGGTTACCATTTGGACACCAGCCTTCACATTCGATTGTGTTCGTTTGGACTGATATCGAACCTTCTGGGAGTTGATGCGACTCGCGCAAACAAAGAAACTGGAAATGTCGAGGGCCAGATGGCCCGCATCCAACTGTTATGAACTTTTAGCTATTTTAGCTAGTTTATTTTTTTTTAACTCTTTCACCATTTATCAACAGGGCTACTTCCATGTGAGTTCAATGATTTTTTTTTTTGTTAAATCTGCCATCTTTTACAGTGTTTAGTTTAGCTTTTACTATTTTAGCTAGCTAAAAAAAAGATTAAAAAAACATCCGTTAGCAACTGAGCCCGAATTTTTTTTTAATTTTTAGGCTACTTTTCGCCTGCTCATCATCTTTAATATTCCGATTGCTCATTTTTTTAGCCCTTTTTTTTTGCTTTTTACCTCACTATGTTAACCGTTTATTGTTTTTTTGGTAAGCTATTTTAAGCAGTAAGCCGTTTTAACAGTTAGCCTGTACTTTCGTACAAACCTTAGATTTTTTTTGTTTTTTTTTTACACTACTTGAATATACTCCTGAGTTACAGGCTGGGAATCATAGCTACATTTAGTGCATCTCACTGTGCATTTTTTAGCTCTTTTTTTTTGCTTTTAACCTCACTATTTTAACCGTTTATTGTTTCTTTGATAAGCTATTTTAATCCGTAAGCCGTTTTCACTGTTAGCCTGTACTTTCATACAAACTTTAGATGTTTGTTTTTCATTTCTTCCTCTTCTTTTTTTTTTTTTTTTTACACTACTTGAATATACTTCTGAAATACAGGTTGGGATCATAGCTACATTTTGCGCATCTCACCGTGCACACACACACACACCCACACACACCGCACACCGGCGCAGACAGACGCACGTCGGCCTCAGCGCGGCGCGCACACACACACACAGAAAGTGGCCCTTTAATCTTCTCGGGGGGGTAGGAGGGGTCAGCGGAGCAGGAATGCACGTTTACTGGCGTGGCGTGCCGACGCCGGTCGAGCGAGACCGAGCCGGGGCGCTAGGCGCGAAGGAGAATCGCAGCAATGTGTGATCAGTATAATTATAGAGTTCAGGCTAGCCTGCGCTCCATTCATCATCCCCCCTGGAGATGGCTCCCATCTTTCGCGCGCCGAGCGAGTCGACTGATGAATGAGTGGGAGTCGCTGGTTAAAGGTTCTTTTTTTTCTGAGTGAAATATTGTAATCACGCCCGGGTTGTTTTTTTGTGGGAGCGTGTGCGCGCGTGTGTATGTGTGTGCTTTTGTGTGTGCACCGAGCATGCGTGTTTACCCCCAGTAAGGTGTGCAGTGTGATGGGAAGCGAGCTGTGAATCACGAGTGTGTGTGTGTGTGTATGTGTGTGTGTGTGTGTGTGTGTTAACCCTCTTGTGTTTTTAAAGCCTCGCGTTATGAGCACTGGAGCAGGCAGGTGTTTGAGGTCCTCAAATGAGCCGTCCCCCCCCCCCACACACACACACACACGCACACACACCCTCCCACCCCGTCCTTATTACCAAACATCTGCTATCTGCTCCTCGCAGATCCATAACAAGATTGGACTCCCGCCGCTTGTTTTTCATTCCCGCTCCCTTTCCCCGCCTCGGCGCTTTCGATATCCATCACCAAAAAAAAACGCAAAGCGTGAAGTCGTGGATACCTCACTGACTCTGGATGAAAACAAGGCCTTTTCTTTTTTTTTTTTCCCAACAGACAGTCCAACAGACACCTCACCCCCCCAAAAAAACGGTGATTAATCTACGCGCTGACAGACGAGATGAGGCGAAAGACGGAGAGACACCTGTAAAGGGAGGAGCTGTGGACCTCCGCGGCATGACTATCTGAGCATCTACGGCGCGCTGGTTATCACGGCAGACATGTTGGTTCATTTCCACTTTCCCCGCACACCCTGAAATTATGCATTCTTGAGCGTGTGTGTGTGTGTGTGTGTGTGTGTGTGTGCAGATAGATTAAATAGATAGCGAGAGAGCAGGGTCGTCTATCTCTGTCCTACTTTCATCCTGGAAAAGAAAAAAAAAAAAAAGAAAATTTCCATCTCATAAAAGGGTCAGTGTGCCCTTGCGCAGGGTAAAAGGCCCACTGGGCCAGCAGTATTTCATTAACTTCAAAGAGCGAGTCAGGTGCACCGGCAGTTTCAGCTCGCGTTGTGGCCGGCAACAAATCGGCAATTAGCCCATTCTTGTGCCTTGGCATCATCGTCCGCTCTGGTTTCACTTCGCCCGGGTAACGAGTGTCCCCCCGCCCCCCGCTGCAGCGTGGCCGCTTTTTGTTTTGGACGTTTTAGCGGTGATGATGTGGGTGGAGGCTGACCTCGCGAGTGTTTACGCGCCGCGGCGTTTACATGTTTTCGCGGGCGTGTTTATGAGATAGCGGCCCTGCGATCGCTTGCCGGATCGAGAAGGCGGCAGTAGCGTTTTCATTCGCTCCTCTCACAGGAAGTTAGTGGCTAATTGGAGTAACCTTTTTCTTTATGATGACTAATATTTCACTCCCTAAAACCAGCCGCTGTCTGATGGCAGCTAGCATATTTGTAATGAGTAATATTGGCTCCAATAAGCAACTATCTCGTTGGAGCTAGCTTATTTGTAATGACTAATATTTCACTCCCTCCGATCAGCTAATTGGAGCTAGCATATTTGTAATGAGTACTGGCTCCAATAAGCTATCTCATTGGAACTATCTCATTATTTGTAATGACTAATATTTCACTCCCTCCGATCAGCCGGTCTAATCAGAGCTAGCATTTTTTAATGAGTAATATTGGCACCAATAAGCAGCTATCTCATTGGAGCTAGCTTACATGTAATGACTAATATTTTACTTGCTCCAGTCAGCTGCTATCTAAATGGAGCTAGCATATATGTAATGAGTACTGGCTCCAATAAGCTATCTGATTGGAGCTAGCTTGTTTTTAATGAGCAACAGTTGCTCCAATAAGCAGCTATCTCATATTTGTAATGACTAATATTTTAATGGCTCAGCAGCTATAGTTAGAGCTAGCTTATTTATGTATGACTGGAGCTAGCTTAGCATATGTAATGAGTAATGTTTTATTATAATATAATATTATATTATAATATAGCAGCACAGGTTTGCTACTATTGATCAGTATGAATTGCTAACTCTTGTTAACTCTGCGGAAACATCAACATTTAAGCTGTCAAAACAGGCCTAGATTCATTTAAGGGCTGGAAATTTTTTGATGATATCAGAGGGCCCCATAGACAGCATTTTTGGACTCTGGAAAAAAAAAAAAAAAGCACAGGTGCGATTCATTCGTAATGGCTGTAATTGCGCTGTTGAGAACGCGCTGTCAGAATGGAATGGAACTGTGAGCGATGTTATTGATTATGTCCATGCATTTCTAATTATCAATCCAAAATATCCGCTGCGGAAGGAAAAAAAAAAAAGGTGTGCAACCTCCCGCAGACGTTTTGACGTGTCGCTGCAGGAAGCGCACAGGTGTAACTCATAAACCTGATGATGGCTGCATTCCACCCAGGCTTGCCAGTGAGGCATGCCGATGAGCCAGCATGAGCAATTTCGGAACCCTGACACAGAAACTCCAAAATTGGTGTGCAGAGATTGATATTAGTCTTCATCGTTTTAAGATGTAGTCAGCTTAAGCTTAATGCTCTTTTATTTTCTGTGTATTTGAATTGCTTTGTGTCTGAACGGTAAACACACCGGGGAAAGTAATTTCCCCCTGGACATCAATATCACGTATTCTGATTCTAACTTAATTGCCTCCAGTATCACTTTCGAATTGACGACATAGAATATCAACGCCTTCGTTAGCATGCTAAGCTAAGCTAACGTCAAAATGCTATCTAATGGTAGCAAGTTGGTTAAAAGATATGTTGCAAATATAAACTTTTAATGAAAAAAACAGAGTTACAAGATAAATCTTTTATTTGGTTACCCCAACTGAACCATAGCATTTTTTAAAAGCCCAATAAGCAGCTATCTCAATGGAGCTAGCTTACATGTAATGACTTAATATTTTACTCGCTCCAATCAGCTAATTGGAGCTAGCATATTTGTAATGAGTACTGGCTCCAATAAGCTATCTCATTGGAGCTATCTCATTATTTGTAATGACTAATATTTCACTCCCTCCAATCAGCTGGTCTAATGGGAGCTAGCATTTTTTTTTAATGAGTAATATTGGCACCAATTAGCAGCCATCTCATTGGAGCTAGTTTACATGTAACAACTAATATTTTCCTCGCTCCAGTCAACTGCTATTTAATTGGAGCTAGCATACCGTTATCATTTTAAAATGTAGTCGGCTTAATTTTAATGCTTAATGCTCTTGTTTGTTTAGCATGAGGTTGTTGCCTTATCGTTTAATAATTATAAAGTAATTTCCCCCTGGACATCAATATCAAGTTTTCTGATTCTAACTTAATCGCCTCCAGTATCACTTTCGAATTGACGGCATCTTCCAGGAATATCACTGCCTTCGTTAGCATGCTAAGCTAACGTCGACATGCTATCTAATGCTAGCAAGTTGGCTAAAAGATATGTTGCAAATATAAACTTTTAAAGAGAAAAAAACAGGGTTACAACATTATATAATGTTCCTCTTTTATTTGGTCACCCCAACTGAACCAAAGTATTTTTAAAAAGCCCCGTAAAGAAAGTTTTAACGTCGTCTCTCCCGACACTGAGAGGAAATTGGAAACATGCAAAGGATATTTTTCTGCTTTTAAGGATGACAGATTGCAACGTATGTCAAGCAAAGGAATTCTAAATCCTTTACGAAAACGGGCTTGTACCCTTTAATTGATTCAATGAAAGATTAACAATAGAATGAGTTCATGCTGTTGAGTTCTGACTCCACAATTATCACATGCTCGTTATCGAAGGCAGATGTTCATTTAGCTGACACCGCTAATTGCCAATCTCCTCCTCCTGTGTGTGTGTGTGTGCGTGTGTGAGTGTGTGTGTGTGTGTGTGTGTGGATATAGTCAAAGAACACAGCAGGCAAAAATCCCAAAGAAAGCCAGAAGTGATCCAATGTGACTCCGGGCCATCCGTCTCTGCCAGAAGAAATGATAGAGGGAGCAGTGATAAATTATTTCTCTGCCTGTGATCCTCGGGGCAGCATTCTTCCATTTCCACAAGCATATGTGACCCCTGTCTTCCTTTTTTTTTTTTCTTCAACTGCTGCTGTGAGAAAGGAATTCTCGGACTAATGGCTTGGGTTGTCAACGACGGGAGGAGATCACTCCGGTAAGGCAGAGGTTTAAGTCCGGATCCAGCAGCTGCAGGTGTTGCAGGAAATTTGTCCAGTTCAGAAGTTTCTGCGGGGAAGCGAGTTTATTCAAGCGTGCTAGCAGGCTGGTGAACCGACCGACACACAGAAAGGCTGTGGGTGGGTGGATGGTCCAAGAGCAGAAGAGGGGGAGGCACTTTACACAGACACATCAAAGTAAAATCTGGCAGAGAAAGGATATGCAGATACACCAAATGTTAAAGAAGGGATACGCAGATGCATCAAGAGTAGGCCACGTGATAAAGAAAAGAACAGGAACTGTGGGGACATCTGGTAACGAAGGAAGGAGTCCGCACCTGGAGGCCAGGTAATAGGGAAAGGAGTCACCACCTGTGGGCGGTCAGGGGAATGAAAGAGTCACTGAGGATTTGCATATTGGGTGTGTGGCCAAGTTGGAGAGGTGTGATGAAGTAAGAAAAAAAAGAAGTCAGGAACCTACTGTTTAGCATCTAGGTGGAAAACTACAACAAAAGCAGGATACAGGAGTCTGTCTGCCTCTCTCCGGTATACTCAAATTTATATTCTTCTTCACAGGGAAGGCACGAGACCTGTCGACGTTCCAAAGCAGTCTCGCATCGTCATCCGTACGCACAAGAGGTTGGCTTGGCCGTATATATCGTGAAGCATAACTCCGGCTTCCTCCCTGTGCATGCGTGGGTTCTTTCCAGGTACTCCGGCTTCCTCCCATGCTGGGGTTAATTGGCTACTCTAAATTGCCCGTAGGTGTGTGTGCGAGTGTGAGTGGTTGTGTGGCCCTGCCATGAGCTGGCCACTCGTCCAGGGTAGTACCCCGCTGCTCGCCCCTTGTCAGCTGGGATCGGCTCCAGCACGACCGCAACCCGTAACCAGAATAAGGGGAAGACGATGAGATGAGTTAAAGAAGCAAAGACATCGGTGCACATTATTGTCCTAACGTCGTCACACAGTCCTCTGAAGAGGTAAATAAAAACAGTCAGGTCCGACTTGGAATGCACTCATCTTTGAGCAATGGGATTTAGAGCCAGTCTCCCTACTTGCCAGTTATAGCGCTTCTCCATGACGACCCTAACTGTCCTCACGCATCCATTGGCTGACTTGTGGCAAGTACAGAATTCAGGAAACACTCCCTTTTGTCACAGTATGGGCAGTATAGTATAGCTGAGACCTGGGCGGCAGACTTATCATGTCCGGTACTTAAGGTTCCATCGTGGATAGACCTGATGGAAACTGCTGTCTTACTGTTAGATTTTGATCTGCGTTTATCCTTAGCTTGCCCTTAAGCAACAGCTGCCTGGCTGACCATCTGTTTTGTCTTTGATTTTTCGCAGAATCGGTCTGCTATATGAGACAATGTGCAAGTATGAAGGGCGTTGGGAACGATGATCCCTCTGGATACACAGTAGTCTTATAAATTGTTCCTGATAGCCTGGGGGCAGTTTAGCGAGGAGGCGATCGGCATGGGATCCGCTCAGTAATTATGTCCCTCCACCGTCGGGAGCGGCTATACGGATGGTTGTACATCCGGAGCAAACGATTGGAGACCTTCAGCATCACCCAATCTGAAGGGGGGCGGGTGGTGAGTTGAGCAGCTCCTTGAACTCCGAACGTGTCACATGCCGAGATAGGCCATACTCTTCCTGCAGAGCTCGCAGAGCAGCGGTGTGTGGTTCTGGGTTGAACGTGAATGCCTCTGTTATCCTACGGGCAGTTGGGAGAGTGATTTGAGCGAGTAAGATCTGGTATTTATATCTCTCACTCGGGGGAGTTTGGCTTTTGAACGCATCTTCGAGCATCGTCTCACAGTCCACAAACTCCCTGATACGTCCATTCTCAAAGAGCGGAAGCCGCAGTTCCGGCACCACGCGAGAGATAGCGGTTGGCAGCTCTGTCTCCATGTGTTGTCTAGCCGAGGCTGCATCTTGATACTTGGCTACAAGGAGCTTCAATAGATCTTGGTGCCGGACTTCTGGATTTACTGTCAGATACTTGAGGTGCTCGGTCTGGCAGAGCTCCTGAGTCCTGAGCCACATCAACAGGCGCGCTGGATCTGCCGCGGCGCTGTGGGGCAGCGACAAGCTTTGGCAGCTGCTGATGACTCCTGACGCACGATTCGTCGTCGGACGGTACTTGACGTTGCCGAGCTTCCCTGGTTTCGGTGTCAAGATGTTCGCACACCTGATCAGTTTCAGGTTTCCTGTTTTTGCTCTTGCAGATCAGCCAGCTGCATCCGCTTTAAACTTCCTCTCTAGTGTGGCCGCTCTGGCACTGGACTGAAAGCAGCTAAGATCCGTCCCACTTGATGGCTGAAACATCTGCCAGGAAGATGCACTTGAACACTTGACACTTGACACTTGGCTCAAGCTGAAGCTTGATTCAGGCCCTCCTGGCCTCTCTTGTGTCGCGGATAGCCTCGTGGGAGGGGATTCAATTCCATGATTGGCCAAAGGTGCAGGTGGGTGGCCTTCTCCCTAGAGTTTTCCAGTCGGAAACCCTTCAGTGCCCAATTGTACAAGCTCCATAGTGTGGTAAAACCCAATCTGGCTCAAAGGACCAAATGCATGAAAGGAGTTCTCGGGCTAGTGGTTTGGGTTGTCACGTATGGAGACATGACTCCGGTAGGAGAATCAGAAGATCGAAGCTCAAGTTCAGATCCGGCAGTCACAGAACAGGTAGGTAAAGTGATCACAGTCCAAATCATCGTCCATATGCGCGGTTGTTCGGTTGGCCGTCCATGCCTCGGCGAGCAAAGCGACACTTCAAGACATCACCATCCGAGGCCCGTCGAAGAGTAAAGGAATAAAGCAACAAGGACACCAAAGCTAACAGTATTTTCCTAACACAGTCAGTATTCCACCCTAAACAGGCTTTCCTAGAACTGTCCTCCTCTGAGCACGTGTTTTATCCTCCTCTAAATGTACCAGGTCCAAAACCTTGTCCTTCTGTGGTTCAGCCTGCCTGTTGTGTCTTGTGGGCGTCTTTCAAAAGTCTCCCCCGAGGCCCTGATGAGCAGCAGGCAGATGCCGCTGGGGGTCCGCGAGCATTTCGAGCTCTGTGACTAAGATCATGTGAAGACGTGACACCCGAGGGACGACAAAAGCAAAAGCTGATCTCATGTCTTCTCCCTACAGGTCACCTCCCTTGTTTAGGCTGTTAGCCTGGGGGGAAAAAAAAAAAAAACAGATGCTGAAACAATTTAAAATGGAGTTTATGATTAGGGACGGGAATTCTGTGTGGTGGCTGCACCCAAAAGCCGGAACCACTGGAGTCTCACATTACCAGAACTGCATCCACGCTACATTTGCACCGCGCCTATGCAGAAGAAAAGGACGGCAGGAGCTGCCATCGCAGGTAACCGGTAATGTGCAAATTCTCTCTGCAAACACGTGAAAATTGCACTCCGCTTTTTTTTTTTTTCCTTTTGTAATATTCTTGGAAAATGACAAATATTCCCCATAAAGTTGAAATAGACAAGCGCGCATTTGATGCTTGTGCCTACCACAGTTTTGTCGGAGCATTATTCCCTTTGCTGCATTTGCCAAAACCATTGATGGTCACCCATAAAATACGAGCAGGGGCTAATAGCGACAGCTGCTAGCTGCAGCCAGCAACTGCAAACAGCTTCACAAAATCAGTCTCGGTGAAGATAACAGAATCTTCAGGGGAGATTCAGTTTTTCTCTCCCTGACAAATACTCATGAGGCCACACCTGCCATCTTTTTGGGTCTATGCTAGTATGCTCAAGTCCCACGTCGTTACACAAACTATCCGCACTTGACTGGTATGCTGCATGCGCTAATGGGTAACCGTCGCATCAAACGCATGAAGGCCCATTTCCAACGAGGCGTTGGAGATGTCCGAGACACAGGCTACGAAAAAAAAAAGTGCAGAAATCTTTGATAGCCTGTCTACAACTGTGGTTCTCCTCATCCATCAACTCATTTCAGAGCCTCGGCGACCCAAAAAAAACAGGGGGCCTCAACGTTTTTGAATGTAATTCTCCGGGTTTTACCGCCGTGTCACCAACCAATCAGGATACGACGTCGCAACCACACGCAACACATGGCGAGTCGGTGCAGGGTAGCGGCTAAAGAGCCCATTTATCTGCCCTGGCAGTGTAAGTACTTAGCCCTTTTTTTTTTGTTTGTTTTTTTCCCCCCGTGCCAGGTTTTTTTTCGTATAAGTGCATGAACACATCGCAGATGGATGACATGAATATTATCATTTCTCCTGCATGGCAGGCTACGATTCATCATCTGCACCTTAAAATTAATAGTGTGCGCACACGTCTTAAATTGGTACCATATCGTTTTTTTGGAGTTTTTTTTTTTTCAAAGTAGGCAAACCTACGTCCAATGTTATTGAAATCTCGCCACCAGCATTATTTTCTTTTTAAAAGTTTGCTAGGCCAGTTCTGAGACTTGCTCCTGCGCAGCCACAGGAAATAAAGTGTTGTCACTGTTTCAGTTTCCAACCTCGGCTCTCCGCCTCCACTCCTCCGTGACCTTGACCCCACCACCCCCCACCCTTCTTCTTCCGCGATTGGACCTTTGAAGTGAAGTTGTTTGGCATCGCCTCTCGTGAGCGGCGGCCATCTCTCTGCTGCCTTTGATCAGTCCTGGTGTAAGTGCAGGGTTTACGTGGTAGCCGCCTGCCGCCGACCTGCTTCACAGCTGGTCCTTTCAAGCCGCCCCCCCTCTGCCCCTGGACTCCCCCCCTCCCCCCGGCCGCCTCCCTCCTTCACTCTTCACTCTTAACACCTGCACTCGGCTCCTCCAGCAGGTAAATCATGAAAAATGACCTTGCACGGTTTGCCAGACGCGCACACCCTCAACCTCCGTCTTTCCCCGCCAGACCCCACGATCGTACGTGTGATGGAACGGCCTTTTTTCTCCCGCGTGCTTGCAGCCCAAACTGGGAAAATTAATTAGTCCTGGTGAGGAATGGCCGTGGCGGGGTTGGAAGGAGGGGTGGCAGGGGGGAGTGGGGGCAGAGAAAATATACAGGCGCATTGACAAGTGGGACTTTTCATGCGCCGTAATGTTGTGTTAATGAGTAAAACAAGCTGCGCCCTCGCCGAGCCCGAGTCGCCTCTCGGGCAGCTGCGAACACCAGCGCGAAAAATCCACACGCATGCCGGGCTGGTGCATGAGCGAAACCGCATGTCGGAGCAGGCAGCTAAGTGACAAGAGTTCACACACGCGCGCGTACACACACACACACGCGCGCGCAACCCCGCAGGCAAATAGGTGACTCACAGCGGCCCGCGTGTCAACACAAATTTGGGTTGTGGAAAAAAAAAGGGGTCACCTGCACGTGTCGCGGAGCGCCAGGACTTTTTCCACTTTATCACCCCCCCGCCCCGCTGGTCAAACACCCGCTAACAGCGCCGACCTCCCGCGCCGCTCGACGCGCACAGGACGCCGTTCCAGCCAGGAAGCTGAGCGGGGTCTGCGCTCTGGGCAGAGGATGGGACGCGAGGAGGCTCCATGCGTGCAAAGCCTCCATTCATCATTGTCAGGAGCCCTGTGTTGTCTGGCCAACCCCCAGAAAGCTCGGGGATGAACCACTGACTCCTGTAAAAAGGGGTTTCCACTTAGCCATGGCTCAATAAAAAGGGCCAATGCACTTAGTGCGCCGTTAATTACCCCCACTTCAAGCGAAACCTCTGTTAACTTAGCATAATGGACTCTGTCACCACGTCTTGTGGGTAAATGATGGGCCTGTTTGTCAGCGCAAGAGGTTTTAGATACATATCTGAGGATTACCCGCTGCTTCGCCTCGCGGAGAACAGTGTGAGAACACATGTAACTTGTGTTTTGATGAGCCTGCTTCTCAACGCCGAGTTGTCGGCAGTGCTGAGAGTTCTACTCGTGGCGCACCTCCATGGCACACATGGGACAGGAGTGTTTGCTTTTCCAGATTATCGATTTATTTGAGGATTTAGTTTATTTGGTTTATCCAGACGCTGTTTGGCTATTTTTTGCTTATGTGTAATTGTGTCATCGACAGGTTTCCTGGTACCCTTTTTGCAACAAAATTTGCATATATATGCAGGGTTTTTTTTTTCAAAAAAACACGGGTATACTGACTGAAAATAGGGGATTGGCTCCTTTCACATGTCCAGCAGTTTCATTTTTCTAACAGAGGCTTAAGACTGCACCAGTCCTTCGAACTGTATGCTAACGCAAACATGCTAATGTGCAGTGTTAGTTAGTCAGTACGTTTACATGAACAGCTTAGCCGGGCTACGATCGAAATTCGGTTTTGGCGTCTAATCGGGCTTCTGTCCTCGTCCCAGTTTACATCCAACTGAGAAAGTCGAATTACCGACGAGAGCGCGTCCTCCTCCTTGACACTACTAGGTGGCGTAATGCCTAATTTCAGCGGGTTAATATGGCTGTATGCAGTGTACATGCACGCTAGCCCTCGTGGTCGTGGTCATTTTGAATGCCGTACACTGTTGGATGCCTACAACAATAGCACATCTTCGTTTTTTTCACTTTGTGCCGTCGCTACTGACTCGGACCCTCCTGGTTCTTGGTGGACGCGGGTTCGGAGCGCAGACTGGTGGGAGAGGGGCCGCCACGAAAGAGTCTTCAGACACAGAATGGAAAGACGTTTCAGCTTCTGCCGTGCTGCTGCTGTTCTGGTGGTTCTCCTGCGTTCTCCCGTGTTTTTGATCCGGGGGCCTTACGCCCGCGGGTGGCAGCGTGGAGCACGCGCACAAGCACCGTCTGCCTGAGCTCCGACTGAGGCGTGTACATGCCGGAGAAAATCGAATTCCAATCGCATTGCCTGGGCGTCTTAATCGGAGTTCGGGAACTCCGATGTTAGTCGGATTAACGCGTTTACATGCACTTCAGCTGTCCAGTTTTAGTCGGATTAAGGTGATAATTATTTTTTTTCAAGTGTAATGTAAGCATACTGAGTGATGTAACGCAAAACTGTTGCAGGTACGGTTCACCTGGTTGCGTGCGAGTGGCGCAAAGCTGATGGGAAACTCAGAGAAGGGCCACTTTGACGTGGTGATGGCGCCAGATGAGGAAGCCGAGTGATCACCGAAGTTATCCCAACGCGTGTCGCGGGTCGCGTGCGCGGGCGAACATCTGTACCAAATACCGCTGCAGGCCCAGCCAACAACTATTAATACCTCTCGCTCCTATCGGCGCTGGACGAAAAAGCGTAGGCGCGCCACCGGCCAGAGCCGCGTCTCTTCGCGCGCCAACAAAATTTCTGCGGTCGCCGGGGTCGTTTTTCAAAAGCGAGAGACGTCGGGGAAAAAGGGCCGAGCCAGCTTCGTCTTTCGAAGGTCGCGCGGCGTAAAGCACACAAACACGAGCACGTGGCCACAAAAACGATAAAACAAAGCAAAACAAAAAAAAACAACACGTGAGAGGCTGAGAATATCTGGCCAAGTTCGGAACTGGGCCTCGCTAAACTGGTCCACCTCTCAAAGGCAGCTGGCCTCAATGTTTATTGGTCTTTTTAAAGATGAATATGTGTGTGTGTGCGCGTGTGTGTGTGTGTGTGTGTGTGTTTTGCACCTTTGTGGGTTTTCCACAAGACTTTTAA
>CAAKHG010039291.1:5076-16159 GCA_901007715.1 Dactylopterus volitans | reverse complement strand
CTCGGACCAGGTGAATGAAAGGACACGCGCTGTCAGTTTCGTGAAAAAAAAAAAAAAAAAAAAACCCGACGACTTTCCAGTCCCCTTCAGGGATGTGGAAAGTCGTGACCGCCGCGTGTTCACCATAAAATATTAACACAACAGCCCTGCAATAAATTCTCCCTTCAGGAGGAGTTTTATGTTGATTTTTTTATTGAAATGTGTTTAAGAGAGGTGTTGACATATTTACATGATCGTTATTGGGACTATAATTTGTGATAGTGTTGAACTGAGAGGTGTCCCTAATATTTTGGTCACCCTGATGCATAAGAGTGGGGACAGCATCACAACTTACATTCCCAACTTGCAGAGTTCTATTCTATTCTACTGTATCCCATTATTGATGTGTAAGTCATGGGTCACTCGTTCAAAATGAACGACTCTTTCCAACTGAATCGGGAGTAACGAGTCCTCCTGTCAACCAACAAGGTTGCTTTTGTTTTTTTTTTGCACAAACGCATCATGTTTACTTTCGCATTAACTTAATTGACTCGCTTTGCTCGAAAATCTCGCCCCTGACTGAGTCAGCCGGCGCTCGCTCGCCTCGCCAGGCCCGCCGATTCAGAGCAGCAACAGCGCCGGCCTGGGCAGGTGGCGGCCTGACACGGTGGTCAGACCGCATAATCACCACTTCCTGCTCCAGCTGGGACACAAAAGCGTTCTTACACCTCACAGTCCAAGAAAAACAATAATAATAATAATAATAATAATACATTTTATATGTGGGCACCTTTCACAACACTCAAGCTCATCTTACATCTTCACAAAGTTAAAAACTAACAAGATAAAAATACAAGATATTATAAGAAAAAAACACTTTATAACTTAATATAAGGCAAGGTGGCAACATATTATTTTGTTTGGCCCAGGAACGTTCGGGAAGCCTCCGAGTGGCTTGGTTGAATCATTCAATCATTCAATAAGCCCGACTCTTCACTGGAGGTGGTAAGTTAGCTTCATGTTGTTAGCGTCCTCCAGCAAATGACAAACAGTTAAGCTACAAAAAGTGAGATAAGTCGTCTGTTTATGGAGAGCCAGGCTGGAAGTCGCTCCGCCGTGTGACGGTTAAGTTCATCCCCTCGATTCGCACGCCGGCAGCTTTGCAAACCCCCCGCGCCAAAGCCCGGTTTTCGCACGCTGAGGCGCCAAAGCCGCCAATTAGAAGAGTCACACCCTCGGGAGGCCATTTTGGAATCGTGATTTGGCTGCAGATTTTCTCCTGCATCAGCAAAAAACCACAAGGAGGAGTCAGGCCTGGTATTTACAGCCCCTCCCCCACCCTCATGGCGGCAGAGAGAGCCACCCTGCGCTACTTAGAAGGAGGCGCTAATTAATGACATTAACGGATGCGACGGCTTGCGGCGCGGCGGTAACGCAAAACCAAATAAACGATTTATGATTAAGATTCAGGGGATGAAAATGATGGCGATGATTCCCGCCGATGTTGTTCATTAAGGGGCAATCCGGAAAAGGGGAGGGGGGGGGGGGGTTCCGCTGATGCAAATGAAATCAGGGAAGGTGCTCTATTACGAGCGAGACGCTGCAGGCTAATTGCGGGGGAAGCTGGCGGGGCTAGCGTTAGCTGATGGCCGCGCGACGACTTCGTGCAAGAAAAAGTGAAGAGACTCCGTGTGAAACGGAGCCTTCCCGCGCTTTCGCTCGTCGTCACAGCACAAATCCAAAAGTCCGCGTGTTCTGTTGAGCTCTGGCTGCCGGCCTGCAGCCTGCCCGCACCCTCCATTATGCTAACAGCCTAGCCGCGGCGCGGCATACAGCTGCTCGCCCGGACTGGTGATTTATCATTTGATTAACTAGCGCGAGCGGAGCCGGCAGATGGCGGCGCCGCTTTTTAAGTTCATTGGCGCACTTAAAAACACATTAAACCCCAAAAGTGGTAAACAAGAAACATTCTGGCTTATTGTTTCGCGCGCTTCCCCCTCAGCCAGCGCGCGAGCGGGAGGAAGCGGGCGCGCGGGCTCCCCGGAGTGCGAGGAAAAAGGGATTCCACCTGATCCACATTAAAACAGTTTACAGGCAAAGCTCCTCTTTTACTGTTTTGCCTCCCCCTTCTTCTTCTTCTTCTTCTTCTTCTTTTTTTTTTTTTTGGCAATCACATTAAGCGGCTCCGCAAGCCTCGACATGATGTTTGCATTATAGTCACAAATAAGAAAGTGTGCGGGGATTAGAGTTAAGCGCGAAGGCTAAAGTCATACCTGGATCGTATTAGACATGGAGAGGGGGGAAGAAAAAAAAAAAGCAGCTGAGGTCACATGGTGCTCAAAGCGCAGTCATTAATGCGCTAGCCCAGTCGAAGAACAGGTGGGAGACTCCTCATCGCCGCGGCAGAGTGGCAGTTCTCGCCTCCATCCCGGGTCGGTAAATTACATGGATTTGCCAGAACCGGAGGCTTATAAATCTCTTACTGAATACTTCTCTACTCACCTTACGCGGGTTCTTTATGAGGCCTTGCAGAAAAACATTTCCGGAGCAGATTATGAGCTCCCAAATGAAACTTTTTGGCTGTATTATGTTTTTCTTTTTTTTTTCAAATCCATAGTCAATAACCTGAAGAGCAACTGAGAGGCTGGATTTTTACGAGCAGATTTGATGTCGCCCGGTGGGGCAGCCACAAATACATCTTACAAAGCCGCAACCCCGAAAGTATTTGTGCGCAAACCGTGGCGGACCAAAACAAAATCAGCGTCCTGTGGCAGCTAAAGATGGCAGCCAAAATTTCTCTTGGCAGCTGGGATGCCGTTATAAAGAGCGAGTAGCTGCCCCGAAGGCTTTTACCTCGATGCTGTTCGTTCCTCTCTCCAACTGTCCGAAATTAGCCAGAGACACATGATGATCGACGGGTGGATCATCCGTTCTCCCGCCAAGTGGAGCCGGCGGGCTCCTGAATCGCCCGGGTTAATGATCCGAATCAGGAATCACCAGCCCGAAGTCTCCATTAATTCAGATCCTGCGAGTCGTCCGGCTGGCTAACGCTAACCACATGAGGCCGGTTAGCGGACTCGTCGGAAACCTGCGACGTCGCTGGCTCAAGTAACTCAAGTGGCGAACCGGATCACTTTAGTGACCCAAGAGCGACCCGAGTCCATAAAACGAGCCGAGCTTACCCTCACCGCGACTCATGTTGGCTTCAAGGTGCAACCGAACGAGTTGTTTTAAAAGGCAAAATGCTTCTGGAGAACAATTTTGGTGCTGACAATGGCATTGTGTTGAGATGTTCCATAATCATTTTGGCCAAACCATAAATAAGAGGGGACCTCAGTAGGACCTCAGGGGAACTCCGACCTCAGTAATAAACACAGCACACACGTATATATATATTTTTATATATATATAAGCTTTGTAAAATTCATGGCTGAGCTAATTGATTGCATTACATTGTACAGGCGTGCCTAATAAAGTGGCCCGGGAGTGTATTCCCATCCTTCGGGGCTTTGAGATCCCCCACACATCTATTGATCGCCTGTCTCGACTTGTGCATAATCAAAGCCGCTCACGTTTGCGTCCAGCCACTTTTATGATCTCGCGGTTTTTAGCGCTGCTGTGTGCCCCCCCCACCCCCACCCCCACCCGCCCGCTTGGTTAAATTCAGGTTCTCCTCCTCTCTTTCTGAATGGCACCGTCGCCACCTGGTCTCCATTCGGTTATTGATTGCCGGGGGCTACGGTGATCAGCTGGGTCCAGCTTGGTGTTTAGCATTTATAATGCCTCTGCGCTTCAAAGGGGGCAATCAGCGCAACTCTGTCAGCCCACTCGACGCCCCCAAAAATATCCCCCTGATCCTCCATCAGCGTTCACAGGAGATCAGGTTAACCCCACCGGAGAAAAGGCCTGGCTACACATAAGGTTTCTCTTCTGGGATTTCTTTCTTTATCATTATGATTACATGTCAACACAGTGCCCCTTGCACTCTCTCCTTTTGGGACCAGCCCCATTTAGGTGTACCCTCGCTGTCCCGGCCTTCTCTCTTGACACATTGCGTATCTAAAGTTGCCAATCAAGCCTAAGAAACTCTCCGCGGCCCTCATTTTCTTTCCATACGACAGAATCCATCACTCATAGCACAATGGGACAAAAGGGGGGGCTGCAGTGCTGGAGGGTAGAGCTGGTTTGTCGGGGAGGGCGGTGTGTGAGGTGTATGGGACAGGGTGTTACGGTGGAGCTGCTCCATTCTCTGGTTTCCAGAACCAGGCAGAGGGGTTAATGACAGGTTGAATGGTTTTCTGCCCCTTCTTCTGAGCTTGTATTATGGATGGAGATAGGGCTCCCATTGTAGCCCTGTGTCAAAGTGCACTGGAACAATAAGGACCTCAAAGTTCAGGACTCAAAAGGAACCTATCAGTTTTTCATGTGCAATGGGGTGTGCTGGCACTCCAGGTCTGTTCAATGCCCCCCTTTGATTCTGCTTTGGGTTGAGGGGACAAAGGCAGAGAAAGTGAGTGTGCATGTGGGAGGAGAGCGGGATTAGGGCAGGCATCAATCTTTAACCTGCGCACCCAGGACGCCAAACACAGCTGAACTCTGACGGTGGACCGCGCCGCTCCACCTCCACCTCCGGTCAGAACCTTAACACATTTATGCATATCAACTCGGGCTTTGTCCCGTTAAAGTCTTGTCTTTTTTTTTTTTGTTGTTGTCAAAGATGATTTGCTAAAAAAGTCTGGCACAAGGAACCTTTTTGGAGGCAAGATTTTCCCCAAAAGTAAATTGCCATGATTTTAAAAAGAAAAAAGAAAAAAAAGCAACTTTCACTGGCGCTGTTAAAAATATGTTTCTGCTCTTTTTCGCGCTAGCCGCAACTGGCAGTTTTCCACACAATCCCCCACGCGAAGACAGTTGTCGAGTGTATCTGTGCTGGTTTAAAGCGCCACGTAGCGCCGAGGCTCGCCCCAAAGAAAAGGCAAATTAAACTGCAGCCTTTTTGCCGTGCTTAATCAAATCCTCATGGTAATAAATTTTACACTGCAAGGCCCATTACTTCTAATTGGGCCCTAATTTGGCAAATATACATCACAAGTGACACGCGGGGCGGCTGGGGATGGCGGACATTTCAGGGAAAGGTAGGACTGGATAATTGAGGGTGTTTTGGTGGACACGTCGCATTTTGATCAAGTGAGCGTGCTCCAAGCAGACATGTGCCCATACAGAGTCAGAACCGACACGCCACACAAACAGAAGGGCCCTTTGTACGGCGTGCACCTACTCGCAGGAGTTTCAGCTCCAGTTAATGATCCTCATTTGCTTTTTTTTTTTTTTTTCCTGCCCCCATCAACCACAGCACGCTGACATTCCATAGCGTCTAGAGCTATGCCCTTTAATTTCTGATAAGTGCAAATTGTTTGTGTTTGTTTTATGGCCGTGCCAAGGTTCCCGACAGGGTAGGTTTTTTTTTTTTTTTTTTTTTTACAAGCCGTGGCGAAGATTGATGGCGCTCTAAACCAAGTCAACTAGTTTAAGAATCTGAGCACGGGCCCCCTCTATGTTTGCCTGTCTCTTTGGTTGAGGTAAAGAGGAGTCCGTCAGCCATCAGTGATGCATTTGCTGCAGTTTCAAGCGTTGCGCAGTTTCGTTTTTTTTTTTGCTCCGTATGAATGAAAATCAACATCTACGACGTTCGCTTACGGTAAGACGCTGAACAAAAAAAGGGTTAAGCGGCTAATTTAGCTTTCAGTGTCTGATTTGCGGCACGCGAAACGTCCTCCTTGCTTCGGCTTGGGAAAAAGAAGACGATAGGAAAGTGAAATATCGGGAGCGCATGGCATTAGCTGAAGGATTAGTCAATTAGGCCCAATCAATCCGCCATTATCCACTTCTTACTGGCAATTTAGTGAGGAAAAAAAGCTGTGTGCTCTTATGGGAGATTGTACTCTCAGTGGTATACAATTGTCTGTCAGCCTCCTCCTACCATTGCATCTTTTCTGAAAGAGCCCAAAACCTTCTCTTGAAGTCACCAGCAGGTCTTATATCTCATCCTTTAATAGGCAAACAGCCCCAATTATTTCCATTCTGACGGAGCTGCATGGCCTAATTGGAGCGCAGGCTTAGGTGGCGGTGCGAGTGCGGGCCCGAGGGCGGAGGGAGGGAGGAATCTGCTGAGAGGACTTCTTCACAGTGAAAGTTTTCCATGAATGGGGCGTCGCTCTTCCCCAAACCCCTGCTGCTCCCCATCCCAATCAGCAATGACAATGTGTTTTTACAGCAGCTCATTAATGACAGAAAGGCCGATTCGGTGGCACCCTGAAAGGAAGCCGAGTCCCATTGTGGAGCCACTGTCTTCCGTTTGAAAGTTGGTTCATTTTGAGGCGATTGTTGTGGATTAGGGCACTCGCGGCCTTTCAGGCTTTAGATAACCTCATCCTGTTTGCCCATTAGCATCCAAATGTGCTCAAAGTGATTTATTGGTTTTCCACTAAAGAAATAAACTGTAATTTGCCTTGTGTGCTGCGCCGTGTGCTTTAAAAAAAAAAAAAAAGGGCACAATGGGCGCATTAGCATTTTAAGAATAAACAGGCTAATGTTGCCTCGGACACTTTCAATCCAAGTGAGAGGACTCTGCAAGTGCATTCGGCAAATGGGTGGAAATGAGTCGTTCAAGCTGCCCAAAAATATATATATTTTGCATCCCAGGCAAGAAAAGGGGAAACTTTCAAGAATATATTGAGCAAATATGCAGTTTATGATACTCTCAAACCTTTGGACATGCTGCCTTTTATTCTCTAATCTCTGGCAGTTTTGTAGATATTCTGCCATGAATGTCTGAAGCAGATTAGCCCGTAACGCGGTTGTTAATCTGCATTGCTGCATTTGCATGCTAGCCGAGAATGACTGCGCTGTCGCTACACATCCGAAACTGCGCGACAAATTTGTCCTTATTCAACACCATAGAACCGCGCTGTCATGCCGGAGGGGGGGTTTGCCGGACGGCGGCGAGGCGACCTCTCCCCACGGCGGTTGTCTCGGGGTCGCGACTTGCGGAAGTGCGGCACAGCTGGCGCCCACGGCCGGCTGACGGGGAGATGAGTTGGCGGGACAGGAACCAGAGAGCTCTGCCGTCCACCTGCCGCCTCCAGAACCCACCGTGGCACCAGGGGAGCTCCTGTCGGGCGGCACCATGGCAACCAAAGAGCTCCCCGCTGATTGGCCAAGCTGTTGCAAATTAGCACAGGGGACAGCTTCATCGAGTCATTAGCATATAAAGAGGTGAGCTGAGGGCTCAGAGGCAAGATGGTCCGCGACGGTCCCCTGCGGAGCTCCCGGTCCTCTGTAATGACCACTGAGAACCTCGCAGGAGTCCCCGAACACAAGCTACAAGGTGCACAGCCTGTCAGTCATTTGTCACCACTACCTGCAGGCTATGGCGGCTCACCAGGGAGAACGGGGGAACATCTACGCAGGCATAGACGGGGCCCGTGGCATCAGCTGGGAGACATCACCCGAGGCAAGAGAAAGGGCAGCGGGTGCAACAGCAGCAGCAACATCGTTACCATCCATTTCACCCTCATCAGTTAGCCCCGTCTCTGACCCCCCCCACCCCACCCCCTCTTCAACTTCTCCCTATGGTCCTCATGCTAACCCCCCTCCGCCCCCCATTGCCGTTTTCCACCTCAAAACACAACTCCTCCTCCTCCTGCGCGAGCCTTCCGAGGCAGATGTACAGTAAGGTGACGGATCTGGCGGGCTTACACTTTAACCACTGCAACGCAGGGCCCGCGGGTCAGGCAGGAGGGGAGTCAATGAACAGCAGCCGGATCAATTCCTATCATCAGTCTTAATGATGGGGGACATCATTAAAAGCCAGTTCCTGTTAATGAGAAGCGCTTCCCGGGGCCCCGCCGCGCTCGCCAACAGCTCAATAGCGGATAATCCAAGAACTCCTATTGATTCCACACAATTGAAGAACATTAACCATTCTTGATCCTGTCAGAAGTGACCGTGAATGCGTAGAGGAGCTATCAATAAGAATTCCCGGCTTATCTCGCTGGTCAAGTTTCTTTTTGTTTTCTTTCATTTTGAAGAAGGAATTTTAAAAAAATGCAAATAATATTTATGTTTAAATCCAGTCATGCCAGAAAAAGTATCTATTGCAGAGGCAACGTTTAAACCATTAATCAATAAGGCAACGCTTGACTGTCCAGCATGGGTCCACCTTGCTGGGAACGAATGGCTGCCCACTGGGATGCTAATGTCTTTCAAAAATGAATCAGCTCAAATTATCCGGTTGCCGTTTGCCACTCTGACATTGACTTACTCATGTAACACGACCTGCCCGATCATGCCTGGCTGTCTATTTGTTTTAATTGGAAGACTGAGAGTTATAGCAGCAATGGAATAATCACCGCCTCTGACAACGTGTCCCACGGTGCCGTTAGCTTCGGGTTCAACATCATGAGCCGACGTTCCGCCAACATTTCTGCGAACTATTTTTTTCTTTTTCCCAAGATTTACCTGGGTAAAAGAATTCCTGGTAATCTGCATGAACGTGTGTTCCACCAATATACGTTCTTCAGCACTTAGCCCTGGCCCTCAAAAATGCTGGGGAATCTGAAAAGTCCAACCTCAGGGAAAGTTTGGGATTGAAGGAAAGTTTTTCTTTTTGCGAGGGTAATTTTGGTGGAAACGTGCCAAGGTTTTTCCAAATCCTGGGTAGACGATAAAGGTTCCCACAGTGGAAAAGGGGCTATGATGTTTTCTACCTACGACTCTATGATATGTTATCACCTGTTCAGCTCTCACATCCCGCCAAACCGGCCCATCCTTCAAACCGCGACTCGCTGCAACACCTCCTTCTGTGCTCCAATACATAGTCTGAGTCATCATTTTTTAGTTTCCACAGGGAATTGTTTACTTCCTGTACCACGAGTCCACCCCCAGGGCTCCAAGGAGAACTCTTTCAAGTGCTCCAATTAGATGTGTGATCTAACCTTCCACTTTCTCACAGAAGACGGTGTTGTTTTCTTTTAAGGACACTCGTTTTTTGTCTGTGTGGTTTGGAACGCTTCTCTGGTTTCGTTACCCCCTCGGCAGAAGCTGCTTCCGTGTCCCAATCCACTACAACCTTCCCAAAAAGGAGATCTCAAGGAACTGAATCAAGTCAACTGGACTGGTTTTCCGCTAGAGCCAGCTCCTGTCCCGGGAACAGCAGGAGATGACGATGCCCAAGTCCGGTTGATCCAGTTCTTTGTGGTACCTACGACCTGGACCAATGAGAACGTGCAAAGGCAGACCTCACCAAACGCATCCATGTCTGCTGTGAGAAAACAAGTAAATAGGCCCTTTTCGGACATTTTGGCCTGTCAACGAGGGGGAAGCAATTCACAGCAAAAGATGGCACCCATTCCATTATGTGTCACAGTAAGCCATCACATTACCGCCTCATCTATATGCGGCCATTACTGGCGTTGTTGTTCATCCCACCTGTGCCTCCCCTGCTTTGACAAGGCGGAATAACTAACGCCGAAAGGGTCTGTTTCAAGAGGAACGGCTGCCCCCGGGGGAATAGTTACTAATAACATCCAATCATTTCCATCTTCCATTAGCTCAATAGTGGATAATCCAAGAACTCCTATTGATTCCAGTGCACAGGAGTGGCATTAGCCATTCCTGATCCCTTCAGTAATTTCTCAGCAGAGCGCCTTTCGCTCTTAAAGTGCTCCAGTGATAAGTGGTTTGAAAGTTTTCTCATCTAATCCCACTTTGGCCTATTCTTTAATCTTCCCGCCGCCCCGCCCCCTCCCCACCACCACCGCCGCCGCCACCCTCCTTCATTAATTCCTGCATTGTAGCAGCGGCAGCCTTCGCCTCGCCCCTCCTCACAGCCAAGGAGGAGGTTTCCAGATGGTTTAGCACTTGTCAGGCTGACTCCGATGACCCCAGATGCTGTCCAGATGCAGGTCAACGGCCGGGTGCACAAGTGACTTACAGCATGCTGTAAAAGCTGCTACGGAGAGAGAGGCGAGGGGTGGGGGTTCGGAGGGGTGCTCGAGGGGGTCGAACGCGACACTCCACCTTGCAGAATGAGCCAAATAAGCATGAAATACCTCCGAAGATTGCCTTACTATTGTGTTTAGCTTTCCTCCCCCCGCTAAAAGCTGCGGCAGCTCGTTTTTGGAGAAAGCTGACGCGCGAGTCTGAAGGTTGTCACCAGCGGTTCTGCTCTGGATCAGTGGAAAGCCCTGAAGTGGCAGGTTCAGGTTCCCGAATGTTGCTGAGTTACTGCCGCCTGCCAGGGAAAAGAAAACACCGCCGGCGAGTATCCCGGCGCAAACATCCCCTCTGCGGTTTCAGCTCTGGTGGCACTTTGCTGCACTCCGCCAAACGCTGCGCGCCATTAACTTCACCTTATTTCGAGGGGCGGGGGGGGGGGGCGAGAGTCATTTTCAGGCGCGATCGGGACACTTGCAGCCCTGCGTGAGCACTCGTTTCTCTGGTCCGGCTTTTGATTTGATGCGGGCGCAGAAGCTCGCAGCAGAACCGCATCCAGCCGGGTGATGAAAATGACGCGTTCGAGGGGCCGGCGCGAGCGCGGGAGACACCAGCAGCAGCGTCTCTTAATAAAACGCTTATCTGCTTATGTTTTTCTTTCCCAATTAACCGAGGGTGTGTGCGGCGGTCCGCGGGAGCCCGGAGTGACTGAACTAATAGAAATAAAAGTCCCCTAATGGACTGGGGGCAGACTATATTATTTTGCCCTTCACACCGGCCCCCCGGAACACCCCTCGACCAAACCGGGGCCCATTCTTTAAACAAGAGCCATAAAAGTCAATGAACCGTAGGAATATGTTTGCCATATGGCCTTTGATTGTTCGGGGGAGACATAGAAGGAGAAAGCAAGAAAGCATAAAGGACCATAGTGGTGTGTGTGTGTGTGTGTGTGTGTGTGTGTGTGTGTGTGTGTGTGTGTGTGTGTGTGTGTGTGTGTGTGTGTGTGTGTGTGTGTGTGTGTGTGCTGAGGCGAGGGTGTCCTAAAATTCCCAACACAGCATGGGGCTACAGCAAAATCTGTGAGTGGTGGCAGTGTGAACATTATCCA
>CAAKHG010039276.1:0-13814 GCA_901007715.1 Dactylopterus volitans | reverse complement strand
GAGAAAATAAAATGAGAAAATAAAATGCATATATAGAAATTTGAAAATAAAAGAGCAGAAGTCTTGGCCTTTAGATACAGCAATAAATGAATAGTGCAAAGCCCCTCAAATAATGACACATTTCTCCAATATTGGCAAAAACTAGTCCAAAATCTAAGTAAGCAATGCTGTTTGCCACATGGGTGCAATGAACCTGCTGTTAGAAAAGTAAACTTTTCTCACAATCCTCTTCTCAGAATTTTATAATTAAATTACTCCTTCAGCCTAACTCACCACACTCGTTTCCGTGTTCTCTTGTTGAATGAAGGTCAAGATTTGTTGTGCTAGCGGTAAACTTCAGAGCTGCTCCACCTAGCTTAGAAATGGCTTTTGTCGAAATTTCCATCCTGCGTTGAAAATCTTTGGCGGTAACTCATCAGTTCCACCGGTCAAGCCGGCGCTGTTACCATTGTCAGTGACGCCAGCGACTGAGCACGTGTGAGAATCGTTTGGCCGGCAGCCGCCGGCTCTCACGTTGCTTTAGAGAAGCAAACTGTGAAAGCCGCGTCTAGCGACTGCTAGTCTAGCAACACCCGGTACATGACGCTACAGTCGATTCATCTAAGGACTCGTGGCCGATTGGTATCGATTGCAGGCGCATCTCTCACTTGTCAAACCGAATATCCGCTCGAATCGGTTAATCGTTCACAACGTTGCGAGCCAGCATCCTGGCCAGCAGGGGGCAGTAACGCACACCTGGCACATAAACCACCAGTCACTGTAGTGAAGAAGGGGAAAATGGGTGTCCCAGCGTCAGCAAGAAAGATTCTAAAGATGGCTGCTAGGGACCGTCCATAACTGCTCCTGGACGTCCGTCGTTCTGAGCAGATGGCGAGTTCCTCTGGGCTCTGAGTGTTTGTGGTGTCGCCACCTAGTGGACTGGAGTGTAAAGCGAGCATGCACAGTTGCATGGATGTCTGGCAGAGGTGATGGTTCTTCATGTCCGTCTGTCCTCGTCTCCGCAGGCGTTACGTGTGATGGCCAAGATCATGAGGGAGTGCTGGTACGCCAACGGCGCCGCCCGGCTCACTGCGCTCCGGATCAAGAAGACGCTGTCTCAGCTCAGCCAGCAGGAGGGGATCAAGATGTAGACGCAGCACGCACACACACGCACGCACACACGCGCACACACACACACACACACACAGACACGCACACACACAGACACAGACAACCACACACACACCTCTGACTGGCATCCATATCTTTAGCATTATTATCTGCATTATTACTGAGTGATTGTTCTTCCCCTCGGCTTTGGAGGGGAAGTGAAGACTTTTTTATTCCCCCTGTGTTCTTTCTTCTTCTCCCATTGAATTCATTGACAAACGTTTGCATCTGTGACTGAAGACCAGTGTGGGTGTGTGACACACATGACTCATGCCTGGATACGGGGATGATGAGGGATGGCTGTGCCTGAGGGGAAGAACGGCGGCGTTCAAGGGCGCCTCCACTCATTATCCTCCATCCTCATTTACTCATCACACGAAGGCTCATCGAAGCAACCATCTGAAGTCCCGCCTCCACCGCTCTTTGCACGCCCAACCAACCAACCAGAGGCCAGATGGCCAGCGAGGAATTACCTGGGTCCCGTCTGAGCTGCGCCGCATGTTCATCGCCGCCATCATCCCCTCGTCTGCATGTTAGCGCGTCTCAGCGCCGAGGTCACGCGCTACTCTTCAGAAGGGCTGCAACTTATATTTTTAATGAAATTTCCTAATTTAAGACACAAAAAGAATCTTTTAATGCGTCTGTCACGGTTCAGTGACTTTTACAAATGCGGCACCAGCAACTCTCCTTTCATAAATGTGACACTGCGTCGTCTCCGCTCCGCTTTTTTAACGGCAGTTTGGCTCCTCGCTGGTAGAAACGGCTCATCGCGACGCTGAACACAAAACGCATCCGCCGAGTCTCGTTGGAAGGTGACGTTTCACCACAGCAGCTCGGTGCCGTTCGGGTTTTCTATTTCGGCCTGGTCCGCTGAACTCCTGAGGATGGAACGTTTTAAAGCAGCAGCTGTTGCACTCCTGGTGGGAGCGTGCGGAGAGGGACGCTGACTCAGCGTGAGTCCACGGTAGCTGGTTGCAGCCCTCCTGCTGAGTCGTGCTCCGGCAGCACCCAGCCGGCGCCGGGGTTCCCGGGATGTTCTGTCAGCCGCCAGCGGCTTCGTCTTCACCTTCATCTGGTCGGAATTGTGAGCAGAATCTCTCGAGCAATTTTGCACCTTTTTGTTTTGTTAGCGTTGCGTTACTTTCCCGCCTCCCTTCATATTATCAGGGACTCAGACAGGTCAGTTTAATTTATTGTTTTTTAAAGTTTCTTTCTGGTGGCAGGGGATTTTTTTTTTTTTTCTCTTTTCTTTTTTTGTTGCAAAACTCAACTGGACTTGATGACCTCATTCATGTTTGGTAAACATATGCTGCAACATATGCAATATACAGTAGATAAACGTGTCTATTTTCTATACTCTGCTCTGCTCAACCACAAACGGCAAGAACAACACCAACACTCAGCTGCCACCATGCCTTCCACGTCAGCTGTTACCGGAAAGTGCCAGTGCTTTAACAACCCGACTCCTCTCATGTCGGCCTCTGTGGGTGCGTTTGATTCTCACATGGATGCAGCTCGGTGCGTGCATGTGTCAGAGGAGGCCTGCAGGAGCCCCGCCCACCATGCAGCAGCTTGTACTATGCACACCCGACAAGTGAGAAGGGACACACTGCACGCCGCCGCACCCGCGACCCAGCCGACTCTGGTGCCATTTCAGACTCCTCCCACCCGAACACCCGACCACCTCAGCATCGTGTACAGCTTGTCCTCCCGGCGGACGAAGCCACCTCAAACTCTTGGTCTGCCGTCTGCAAACGGTCGCCCGAGCAGCAGCTCCTGGCAACGCCAGAAAAGACCCACAAAGACTTGTGAGCGTCCGTGATGTTTCCCTATAAACGTGACCTTTGTGCTCCCGACTCTCCTCCTGGATGTGTGTCTGTGCAGCAGCAGGAATCCAGTCTTTTCTTCTCTGTCGCTTGATCTACAGAAAAAGAGGTTACAGTCATTTCAATATAGCAAACAGATACTTACGAAGCCATAGGTTATCCAGGTTGTGTTCCTCTCCTCTGTTTTGCGGTGAAGTATTTTTGTACTGGAATGTACATTTATGAAAACCGGACGACAAAACATCACATAAAAAAAAAAATGTCCGCTTAGCGAGCCTTAAGGGACCAACACGCAAGTCAGTGAGTGTTTATATACATATATATATATATGTATATACATATACATATACATATACTGTATATATAACGAATGATTACTATACAAAATGGTGTGTATATGTACACACACATACATATATATACTGTATGTATATATGTAGCAAAAATCTATGTAGCACCTGATTTTCCAGTTTGTTTCAGTCAAGTTTTGTCCTGTCGCCAATATTGCCACACACCTAAACTTCCTCTCCAGATTTGCATCAACAGCACTTGTGGAAAGTCCACCGGCTCAGCTGGATGCACCTTTAGATGCAGCTTCAAAGCTCCACCTGACTGGACGCCTGCCGCGTCTCCGTCACCCTGATTGGTTCCTAAAGTCCCCCAGAATCTTTGGATTGTTCAGCAATAAGTTCATTTCTGAACCACCACAGCGTTTAACTGTGTGGCAATTTGGTCTCTTCTGGATCTGTAATGTGTCTATGTGCTGCTGCTTCGTGCCCCCCCCAAACCCCCCCACCCCCCCCCCCCCCCCCCCCCCCCAAGCTGAGAGCTGCCGCTGGTCCAAACGTCCTGGTTGCCTACGTGTGATGGTTCTGTGCCATGTCGGCAGTCGGTGGGCAGCAGCTCCAGCAGAGACTTGCTGAGGTGTGTTAGGAGTCGCTCTCGGCCGCCGCAGGCTGCTACCGCAGGCCGCCGCCGCCGCAGGCCGCCGCCGCCGCAGGCCGCCTACGCCGCAGGCCGCCGCCGCCGCAGGCCGCCGCAGGCCGCCGCCCACAGTCCATTAAGAATGGAAGGCTGAAGCCTCAATGGACCTCAGTTAAAACCACTGTGCCAATCCGCCACTCGGCATCTGAGTGGCTCGCTTTTACGTTGGCTTCCACGTTAAGGCCTGAAATCCTGAGGGAAACGACCCGAGCGGGATCACACTGACTAAGATAGCAGTTTTTAATTTGGGACTCGTCCAGTAAATCATCGATGTTTTTTCCTCCCTGGCGAAGCTAGCTCCAGTTAATACTAGTAATTCTTCTTATTATGTACAAACTTGGTTTCAGACGGTCCTCCTGAAATTACTTTTCTGTATAGTTTCTCGCTCTGATGGAATGGAAGTTTCCTCCAAATCAAATGAAAGGGAGCAGCTGAGCTCGACTCTCGACACGACGGTCGGTCTCCAGCTGAGATCCACCGATCAGCTTTCCTCATGGTCTTCATCAGCAGACGCCACCTCTGCTCAGTCAGCAGACTCACATGAAGTGGACGAGGCCACGTGAGCGCGGCTGGGGGGGCTGAGGGCTGCTGGTCAAAGACTCCTGGTTGCCTTGTTGTCATCAGTGTTGTTGCATCTGCAGCTGGATGATAAAAGCTTGCAGCTTTTCCAAATGTGAACGTCGCCAAGACATTTCTGTGAAAACATAATCAGGGCTAATGAGTCGATTCCCTTGGTTTGTTCAAAAAAAGCAAAGTTTGGTGTGATGTTCCAGCCCGTGTAGTTCCACTGTTTAGTGTTGTCCAAATGTAGAGATTATTAGTGACATTTCCAGCCTTGTAAATATCTCGCAGAGTAAACGAGGAACGCCGTTGTGACACTGCTGCTATGTTAAACTCACAACGGCTGAATTAAATGTTAGATGTGTTCTAAGATGATCCACCTGGGGGCGCCCTGAGTATCAGAGCAAGGAGGAGTCCCTTTAACAGGCCTCGCGGGCCGTCAGGTGGGCTCCAGACTGGTATTTGTGTTCTGTCAGCAACGTCATTCTCTGGGCAACAACCGAAGTCGACGCCGCAGCATCTCCAGTTCTCCTCTGGTTCTCACCCGGTTCTCCTCCGGTTCTCTTCTGCTCAGACAACCTTCATTCTGTCTTAAAGTCACCAGCAGCCTTCGACTTTTCTTTCCCAAACTCGGAATGACTTGACTGTAAAGACATTTTTGCACCTTTTGGAGCTTTTCTCTGCTCTTTCTACAACAACCTTCTTTTCTTGATGCTCCTCTCATGTCATTCCATCTCCTCTAATTACACATCTCCCAGCTGCCAGAGCCACCTTCCAGTGGCGCCCCATTCTCCTGCAGGTGAACCAGCTCACCACGGCTATTGCTACTACTACTATCATGAATCTGGGCTCTGAGGAGGCCGAGGTCCGATTCGCACGTTGGAGTTTGCTCCGGGTTTCCAAATATAAACGGCGCTTTCAGACCGCCTCCTCGCTGTCATGTCGCTACGCACCAGAGACTCGTTCTGGTCCGGTGGAGTGTCCGAGCTGACGCCAACAGCACTTGTGGGATGGTCGTCTGACCAGCACCTTTATCTCCATGGGGGCCTTTTCAGAGCCTGTAGAGACCGACCCATGCCAACCAGAATGTAGTGAGGTGGCTCTCAGAGCGGGAGGACTGAGACTCGGGAGGGAGGTCCGAACAGCATCACTGCGGCTTCACCGCCACATGCTGGGTGAACCGGTTTATAGGAGCCGTCCAGCTCAAGCCTGCGGTTCACCGCTACTGTGGTTCTGTCACAGCATGGTCCACCAGAACCAACCACCTCCTTAAAGAGACTTGGTTCTCCTGTCTGGTTCCACAGCTCAGAACCCCTGCTGTGCTCAGGACTGGCACCAATGAACCGGACCAAGCCGGAAACTAACCTGGGTCCTAGTCGACCGGATCCATGCTGCCTCCAAACACGCGATGGTGAACCACCAACTCGTTTGTGTGAAGCACATCTCGGCCTTCATCAGTGAAGGAGGGAGGCGATGTCGACCGGTCTTTGAACGCATCACTGTCAACCCTGCGTTTCCTCCTGTTACTTGTTTATCTGGTTTCGAAAGAGGCCGGGCTGAAGCTCGTTCCTGAGTCGCGGTCTGCCTTCTCCCTCCGTGGCTCGGGCTGAAGGGGGCTGAAGGGGGCTGAAGGGGGCGGCAGCGCCCCTGATTCAGCCCGGTGTGGGTCCAGGACGGGAGGAGCTTTATGCCTGAGCTGTTTAGTGACTCAAACCTGGAGGAGCAGCAGCTTCCTCTTCCTCTGCTCAGCATTCATCTGCGCAGGGCCCAAACAAAGAGGGAACAGCAACTACGCCAGCAGCTCCGACCGGCACCGTCGCTGCGAATGTATCATCGGCCCGAGCGGCTCCCACCTGCCAAACTCAAAGATCCGGGTTTTCCTCTAGTTATGCAAATTGAGCGGGAGCATGCGACCACATCCTGGGGCTCTGTGGTCCACGCTGATGAGAGGAGCACGCGAGGAGCACGCGAGGACCCGAGCTCGGGTCGTCCTCTCGCGGCTGCCCTGTGCTGACGGGTCGCAGTCATGGTGGAAGCGTTGAGCCGACGGAGGGTTTGGGTCACTAAAGGGCCGGGGTTGTGCTGGGCTGTGATTGGACGCTTCAGCCGGGCCTCTGTGGCAGCCTGGGTAGCTTTATCGTGTTTTATCCGGTGCCTACGGTTGACGACTCATTTTCTTTCACCTCCAATGACCAGAGTGCATGTGACGGTGTCGGCGCTGATGTCTGCATCGCCTGCTTTATAGATGTCATCCAAAAGCTGAAGAGTATCTGAAAAAGCATAATTAGCATCTAAAAAAGGTCACGTAATCGAAAAGAAAATACCTCCTTTTAAAGACCAATGTGTTTTACCTCACTGTGTGTGTACATGTGCTTATATATACACAAATATATAAGCACATGCACAGATATAATCAATTTGTTTACTCCAAGTTTGCAATTTATCTTTCTCTTTTATTTCTATGAAATGCTTAAAGTTGAAGAGAAGTGAGTTTTCTTTTCACTGGTACTTCTTTGACCTTGTGTTGTGTTTGTGCTGTATCCCGCCAGTGTCGCTCGCTCGCTCGCTCGCTCTCTCTCTCTCCCTCTCTCTCTCTCTCGCTCGCCATGTTCCGTGTATGACCCGTCGGTTGTGTTCTGCGTGAGCTGTACAGTCAAAGTGCTTTACAAATGTCCGAGCCCCTCGAGCGCTGGTACAAATGCCTTGTTCAATATGTTCTTTTGTCTAAACAACAACAAAACAAAAAAAAAGATTGAAAGTGGGGGTGTAGGGGGCTGAGGTGAGGGGGCGGGACTCTGAAGCAAACGCTCCTTACGGCCCACCCTCGGATTTCTAAACATATTATAATCCTGACTTTTTTATATAGCGTGTACAGATGAACGAGAGATCAGCATAGGAACTAGAGGACTGACACTTATGTTAACTTTTAACATAGTTGGAGTAGAAGATGATGTGAATAAAGACAGTTTCACTACAACGCTGGTTTCTTTCTTGCGTCTTTGTCAGTTTGCAGCTACGCTCGAGACGCCGGCGCGTGGAGGACGAGCTCAGGGTGACGCCATCGCCCTCTGCTGGAGGCCGTTGTCCTCTGCGAGGTCCAGCCGGCCACATCGTTCCTTCAGCTGGATTCTAAAGCTCTGAACAAGTTCACAGTAGCACGTTCGTCCACCACATACACGCCAGAGCTTGCCCTTAAGCCCCGCCCCTCCTTTCTGATGGGGCCACAGAGCAAGCTGAGCCTGGTTCGTCACGGTTTTAGTTCCATGTGTTTTTAAGTAGATGTTCACTCAGACGTTCAGCCAGGCTTGTTGGTTCCTGATCAGACCTGCTGCAGCAGCATCATGTGACTCGTCTAGACGCTCGTAGACGCCAACATCTTGTACACCTGCAAAGCCCCCAGTGCATTCTTGGGAGTAACCAGCGGGCAGCGCCAGTGCACTTCCTGTTCCCGGTGCACCCATGGCCTACAGCTGACAGCACAGAAGCTCCCCTGGAGCTCACGCTGAAGCAGGTCGTCACCTTCTCACAGTGAGCTCACGGAAGTTATTTTTGTTTTATGTCAATCTGTTTTAGCTGCGGACAGGAGAAGGTGGTGGTGAAGAGGAAGGTCAGACAGGAGAAGGTGGTGGTGAAGAGGAAGGTCAGACAGGAGAAGGTGGTGGTGAAGAGGAAGGTCAGACAGGAGAAGGTGGTGGTGATGTTTCCTTCATAGACCAACCTGAGCAAACAGCTTCTGGACACTGAGAAGGATCTGGACGTGATGGCTGAATGGTCTGTTCATGAGGACCATCAGACATCTTGGTGGTGGAAGCGGTGGCCCTATCGCGCCACAGAGCTCGGACCAATCACCCTCGGCGCTGCGTTTGAGTGATGTGTGCATCTCCTGCAGAAGTTTGGGCTTCCTGTCCACCACGTCACACCACCCCACCCCTGTGAGAAGCCCCGCCCCCGTGAGAGGCTGCTCAAAAAACGTCCAACTTCTGAAAGAGGAGCAACAGAATCACTGCTGCTGCAGTTTTGTTTGTCAGCCGTCAACTGATTTGTTGTATTAGGAGACTAAAAACGTGTCACTGCTGCCACCGTGGGTCCATAAGTAATTGGACAGCAGCACAACTTGTGTTTTCAGGTTCGTTCACCACCGAGATGGATGAGATGAACCAGCGGAGATGTGACTGAAGGCTCAGGTGCCTCATCCTCAGCCAGCAGCGGTTTTAACAACCAACCGTGTTCATCCAGTTGCTCAAAAGAACATTTGACTGACGGACGCTAATGGAAACAAAATGTCTCAGACGAGACCCGCCAACGTCTGTGATGATCAGCGTCACCCGTCAGCTGTGGGCTTGTTCTCCCGAGCGGCTGCATGGCGCCAAGCGAGGAACCACGCGACCGCGTCCGCTAAGCTGGAGGAGGTAAGGAAGGAAACGGGAAGCTCATTCACACTTAAACAGCAGCTATTGGTTGGGTATGAGGTTGCTATGGAGACTCATCCAGGTCATTTCACCCGGTTCAAAACCTTCCAAAGCAAAACGACGTGACTGCAGACCTTCTCCACCTTAAACCCTCCTGCTGCCCTCCAGAGGGGGGAGGCGCTTGTTCAACAGAAAATCTGCCATGACCCCCCCCGCGCTCCCCCCCACACACACACGCAAACCCCTCAAATTCTCCTGACAAACATCAACGGCGGTTCCTGGTTTTGCACTTGTGGTTTGTAGGATGAAAAACACAGATGGCGGATGGAAACAGTGGCGAGAAGTGAGAAAGCGGATGTGAGAAGCCACGCCCACCTCATCCCAGCTCTGAGAAGCTGACAGGCAGGTGGACGCCTATGTGACCCGGAGAATCCACCACAACGTCCCAAGACTAAACTGTGCAGTCAGCCGGTGATGTCACCCAGTCAACTGGTGATGTCACTCAGTCAGCGGGTGATGTCACTCAGTCAACTGGTGATGTCACTCAGTCAGCGGGTGATGTCACTCAGTCAGCGGGTGATGTCACTCAGTCAGCGGGTGATGGCTCCTCGGGCTCAGAGAATGGCGGCGCGGAGCCAGTCATATCCAAGGAGACGAAGGAGGTGTCCATCTGCCAGTGATGACGAGCTGTGACGGACCTTCACCTGCTTTGTACAGAAACCCTGAAAGGCTTTTTCCAAGTTTAACTGGTTCCACTTTCTAAGAGGAGTCGAGGATGTTTGAACTTGGCTGATGTTCACGGAGGCCTGGTGTGACGCTTTACTGAAGCTGGAGGAGCAGCAGGCCGCCGTCTGAGCGAGCTGCCGCGTACTCAGCCAGCTAACTCGCATTAGCTTTGGCATTAGCTGAAGTTTTAACCAATTATTATAGCCTCTGTAGATGAGAAGCCTGGTGATGTCACCATTTATACACCTGCAAATGTATTAGGTAATGGTGAGCAGTCAGCACTTCCACTAGGCCTGGGGTTGGGTCTGCCAACCAATCAGGAGCAATGTTCCTGACCGTGTGTGTGTGTGTGTGTGTGTGTGTGTGTGTGTGTGTGTGTGTGTGTGTGTGTGTGTGAGTGTGTGGGAGGGGCGTGGGGGTGGGTTACAGAGGGAGCTATGAAAGGTGCAATAACCTGCCAAATCAAATAGTAAGTAACTACGTTGCAATATAATTTCAGTAAAACAATTTATTACAAATTACAATGTAATCTCCACTGTCCAACCTCCCCTGTGTATTTGTCGGTTCCTGACGACGTAACACCAAACCAGAAGAAAAGCTTTTAAAAAGACGGAGTTTCATTGCTTTTTTGAGCCATTTTAAATCTTATTTCCCCGCTTCCTGGTAGGATCTGAAAGAGAGGAGGAAGGGGGGGAAAAAAAAGTCTCCTCCACTCTGTCGAGCCCCTGAATTATTAGGGGCATCAGTATCTTTAGCATATCGCCGAGGGCTTCCAGAAAGTATCTGCTTTCATTATTAGTGTCAGCTCAATTATGGCTCACACCCAACTGTTTCTCAACATTTAATAGCATCAATCGACAAGGACGGCTGATGAGCCAACACGTGCACGTTCGGGAGCGCACGCGCCAGCACCACTTTTGTCCGCGTGCGTGCGTGCGTGCGTGCGTGCGTGCGTGCGTGCGTGCGTGCTTGCGTGCGTGCGCGCCCGCAGCCGCGCACGCTGTTGCGTTCTGTCATCCCGCTAATGTACACGGCTGAGAGGAAGCACAGGGCTCATAATGGAGGCCATGTTCTTAGTGGCGATGAGCAGCTGATGCAGCCTGGCCCATTTTCATCAAATATTAATGGCATGGAAAAATACACCCGGACTGAGGCCTCGTCCGCAGCCAAACTGAAGAGGCTGGGGGAAAGAGCAATGGGGATAAAGTGCAGTGAGTATGTTTAGAAGTACTGTCTGATGGCCATAATTAGGGCTCTCTAATTAAAAATTCAAAAGCCCCAGTTTATTTGAGCGCATGAATCTTCCACTCACTGCAGCATTTATTTCCCTTTTACAAAGTATTTTATTTTACAACGTCAATTGAACTGGGCTCCTCTCCCTCTGCACCGGCTCGCCGCGCTGCTTCCCCCGCTCGCTGCCTCTCAGCTGAGCGCCGTTTTCAACCCGCTCAGCTCATTTTTCAGTAAACTCTTGTCAGGCCATGCAAGTGATTGGCAGCCATTAAAAGAATGGCGAGAGAGAGAGAGAGAGAGAGAGCGCGAGCACGCGTGTGGGTGGGGAGGGAGGGATAATGGAGGAACGCACACGCTGGGTTTTAATCTGATTCCAAAATAACAAGAAATTGCGATGAAAAATTAATTCATAGAGCAATTATTCTCCATGCAGGTTGGCGTTTGACTAGCCAAAACCCAAATTATTCATGACAACAATCTTTTTTTTCTTTTTTCTTTTTTTTCTCTTGTGTCTGGTCCGCGTCACTGCTCTGCTTAAGCGCGACACGCCGCCACCGACTGCACACACTTCCACCTTTGGCTCGGGAACAAAGCAGACAAAAAAACCCGCGAGATTTCTGGCCAGTGCTTTGTTTGATTATACAAACAATTGCCTCACCTTTTGTGTCAGCATCACAGGGAGAAATGAGCGGCGAGACATCTGGGAAAAAGAGCATGACTTTGCGGAAACGTCGACTTACATCATTTTTTTGTTTCTTTTATTTGTCGCTTCGCCCCTTTATTTGCTCCGCCAGCCCTCTTTTTTCCTCTCTATCTCAACTCCCTTCTGCCATCCTTCTCCATTATCTTTCACCCATTTTCCCTCTTTCTTCCTGATATTTCCTTTCTCTTTCGCTCTCTCTCTCTCTCTCTGTCTGTCTTTCTCTCTCTCTCACACACACACACACAAACATGACACACAATTGAGCAGTCTATTCCTCTTTTGAATAACACCTCTTTTATTAGGTCGGGTCTTTTCTCTCTTGCCTGCTTTAAACAGAGAGGGGAGATGGGATTCTAAAGAGCTGCCAGGGGCTCAGTTTGCACAGAGCTTTGATGTCATTGAGATGCTGTGAGAGCAAACACAACACACACACCACAAACGCACACACACTCAGCAGACGCCTCCACATACGCAGGCCTATCATACACACACACACACACACACACACACACACATACATAAACATGCACACAGTTTCACATGTGTCGTGGCTGCAGCATCACACGTGGATGTTCACAGTTCTTTTTCTTTTCCTCCTTTTCCATCTCTGCCTCTTTCTGACCCATGATAGTGCTCCCTCTTTTATGTATGCTTTTTCTTTTTTTTCTTTTTTTTTTTTCTTTTTCAGGAACAAAACCTGCAATCTAAGCTGTCTGCTGCAAGCTTTAGATCTTGTAATAAAAATGCTTTTAGATTTCTTTGTGGAGAATAAATTGCTATAACGCAGCTTGGGTACACATGCACTCTCATTTGTTATCCTGATAGGTTAAGGAATTTCTATTTATCCTCTCATTGGAGGGGTCAAGAGCCCTGGGAAATGGAGGGAATTATCAGAGGTAGGCCCATGTCTTCATTATGCTCAAATTAGGTTGTATGAGATTGGACAAACACGCCGTTCAGCACTTCATATTCATGACCTCTTCAAAGTGGTCTCGAGTCATTTTCAGAGCAAATTTGATCAGCTCTACCCAAGGCACTGATGCTGGTGATAAGCTGATAACACAAAGAGCTTTGGAGAAAAGGGAAGAAAAAAAAAAAACACGCCATGGTATTGTGCTTAAAGTGACAAACAGTGATTTTCATGTAAAAGGCCACGCTGTGTGTGCTTAGTGTTATATAACTCAGTGCATGCCTGATTCCTCTCTTAAGTACCTGCGTGAGGAGCAGATCTTCATTCTCTCGCCGTGTGTGTGTATGTGTGTGTGTTGCGCGCGCACGTGCGTGCGTAAGTACCATTATGAGGAGCAGACCTTCATTCTGTCACTCTAGAATGTGTGTGCGAGCATGCGAGTGTGCGTGTGTGTGTGTGTGTGTGTGTGTGTGTGTGTGTGTGTGTGTGTGTGTGTGTGTGTGTGTGTGTGTGTGTGTGTGGGTTACACCGACCATATGAAGGATGCGAGCGCGTGCAGCTGCAGCAGCAGCAGCAGCAGCATGTGCGCCCAATTATTTGTTTGCACATGTTTATCACAGAAAATAACACTTGTGCCATATTTCTTCTTGTAAAAATTTCACTCGGATACCAAACAGAGGCTGAGTCAAGTTGCCCTGAGTTAGTGGGGCGCCAGTTGAAAGTTGTCGCAACCACACTCACACACACACACACACACACACAAAAAAATAAAAATAAAAACGAGTATCTTTCATTTCGCTGCTAATCAGCATTCAGGCTGGAGAGCGCAAAGAAAAAACAAAACACACACACAAAAAAAAAAATCAGCTGTTGTTGATTTTCCGCGTCGCGCGTGCACACGTGGCCGCTGTGGCAGAAAATGGAATTACCACAACTGTAACAAATTCAATTAAGTCATTGATTTCTAATAAATTGGCCTAATCGCCAGCTGTTGTCATGCTGGGATTGTTGTGTCACAGGTTTGTCATGCTTGTCGGTCGTGGCGGCTCCGCGCAGGCGAGTTTAAATCTCTTTAAAAAGGCTTCAGAACTGATTCTTTTGGTTGGGTTTTTTTTTTTGGAATTATCAAAATCGTCAGCGTTTCGCCCCTAATGAGCGGAGTCCGTTTTTATGGACAGCAGGCTGAATAAAACATAAGTTGGTCGGGATTCAAAAACTTTATTACAATTTTACATGGATTTAAACGCTACACACAGGCATATAATTGACATCTGTGCAATAAATGCGGTGATTTGTTGGACCATCATCATCAT
>CAAKHG010039275.1:3233-17389 GCA_901007715.1 Dactylopterus volitans | reverse complement strand
ACAACGCTGAACACTAGTTGCAACTGTGACTCACACCAGTCCCATACAAAACCATTGGAAAATGAGTGGCTCTAGAGTGTTGATTATTTTATCCAGAGTGAAAAAAAAAAACACTCTTTATGGTCAGAATTTGGTCCAACAACATTTGGAAAGCCTGAAAGGGCCATTTTTATTTCATACGCGGGGCTGCAGCTCACCACGACAGTGTGCCTGATCTGTGGCGCCATCTTTGAAAGCTGCGTCGGGTTCCCCTCAGTACACCCGGGCTTGAGCCGCTCCTTGTTTGCTTGAAGTTAACCGCTACTAGCATAACACACCTGAAACTCCGACCCAGCTGTCAGTGGTGAAGTTGCATCGTGGTTAATGTGCAGTTTTCTGCCAGGTGCTGATAAGGAAAGAAAAATGAAGGGAAAAAAATGACATCTTGTGCACATAATATTTTAAGAATCATTCCCTGCTTGTCAGACAGCAGTAGAGAAACGCTCTCTTTCTCTCAGGGGGAATGAGGAAGAACGTTCCTGTTTGTCGGAGAAAGAATGCAGCAAAGACGCAGCATATAAATGTTTAATCAAAGGAGATTTCTCATTGATACAAACGTTGACCGGCAGTGACATCTAAAATGCAATACTTTAATGCTAATGAATGCATATTTTGTGAATAGCACAGCAACCTCAGACCGCGGGATTGTGCCGAGAGCAGCCCGGCAGCTCTAGTAGATGCCCAGCTTGTCCCAGAAGTCACATATATGGTTCCTGGTCCCCACTTGCGCATGCGAGCGCACCGTCAGGTTCATGAAGAGCCAGCCGCTGGTGTCAGAGTAGCGGGGCCACACAGGCAGGCGCTGCTCCCGGCAGAAGGCCGTCTGCTGGGCCCGCGAGGACGGGTCGCTGGCGTGGGAGAAGGCGCCCCAGTAGCACAGCATCCGATTGGACAGCAGCTTCTCCGCCGACGTCATCGTGAAGTTGGCCACTGAGGCCGAGTCAAAGAGAAAGGGCAGCTCGGCGGCGTGGCAGGCGTGCTGGTAGCAGAAGGTCAGACCGGACCAGATGCGGGGGTCCGACGCCACGTGGTCGAACACGTACATCCACACGCTGCTTCCTGCCGCCGTGCCGGCACGCGCCGACCGCCTGGCCGGACACTGGAAGATGAAGTCGGTGACAATCTGAAGAGAGAGAAGAAAGGAGGGGATGATTGTTCAACCCCTGGCTAAAACACTCGGCTGTTTCTTTTTTTGTTTGTCTGTGCATGCAGATGTGACTCATGAGCACCAATAATAGCTTCATACCAGATGTTCCCTTCCTCCTCTGATGGAACCCACATACTCTTCCCCGATCTGACGGCCTGCAGAACCGGCTGACTCATGTTGCTCGTGTCATTTCAAGTTCCATCCTGTTTTGAGTTTTTTGTTACTTTTATCAATGCATTTTTATTTATTTTTTTGGTTAAATTATCCAGCGCTAAACATCCTCAACCCCTGTCTGTTGTTATCAGTCAAGACAGGAAGTGGTTTTCCAAGGCAAGGGTTTCATAACTCACGATATAATCCAATTACAAATAAGCCAATAAAAAATCTTATCTAGAGGCAATTTGAAGAATTCCGTATTGCTGAATGTTTATGCATGACCGCGCGTCCTCTGGTTTCAGCGGCGTTTTTGCACGGAACAAAGCAAATTAAATTAGCGAGAGAGCCGCTAGTTTCCTCTCGGCTGGAGAGGAAGTCGGGGAAAATTAAGGTGGATTGTTTTCCTCTGCCTGTTACCTGGAAACAGTTGCGTGGTCTTCAGCAGCGGGCGACCTGCGCCCACACAGCTGCACGCCTGACACCTGAAAACACACACGCCGACGGACCAGACATCCAGAACCACACACACACCTGGCTTCTTATCTTCGCACGCACACACACGCATATGCCTTAAGCACATACTGTACATAAGTCTCAGCCCGCATACAGCGAGGAATGAGTAATGTGCAGCGTGCATCTAAGTGAGGCGCTCTGGAAGCAAGCTGCAGCTCTACATTGCTTTGTTTTCTCCATCTTTTCATCTCTTCATCCTCTTCCTCCAGCATTTGAAAGAATACGCAGCCGCAATAACTGTTGTTTCCTGCCTTATGACCACCAAGTCCATTTTTGTTCAAACGATAATGTGATGGAATATTACTGCCGACATCTGCTGCATAAACGCTTCCATTTTAGTTTATTCGCCAACAGCACTGACAAATTGCCAATTAGACAATGAGTCCAGATGTGCTCATCACACACCTCAAGTGTCTTACGTCCATTAGGGGTTTTTGCAAGTGAGGAGGCGCCGTTTTTGGCCATGTCTGTCTTATCGGTTGGCAGGATTACTGAAAAAGTGATGAAAAGATTTGGATGACACTTTTTTTATGGGTGGGGCGTGGCCTGGGTAACAGCTGATTACATCTTGAGGAACGTCTGACTTGGCACCGGGAATCAGGCATTCCTTTAAGGATCCAAATCCCCTTATCTGACATGGACACCGACAATGCCACAGTATTTCTACTTTGATGCAGCCGCTGGTCCTTTGGAAATTCGCCACTGGTTCTAATCACTCTGTTATTAAATATTAAATGTAATTCGTTTGGCCGTATGTAACATGCAGGTGTTAATTTTAGCCATGTTCGCCATCCACAGCGCTCCACTGGAGCTCAGCATCGCCTGCCACCAGGACAGTGGCTACTCCACACCGCTGCTCTGTGACCTTAGTGATGCCACTCATGTTGGTTGCATAATCTGAATAAAAAAGCACAATAACTGCAGGGTTTGAAAACATGAAAGGGTTCGACATAAGCTTGATGTGCTGAATGTGCAGCTGTTGCATTTGTTATCAAACAAAATGAATCAAATGTCATCTGATGGTCGCTGGTGTCGAGTGATTCTTTAATGCAGCTGTAAACCTGCGGGATCCTATTTGTTAGTTTTACTAGCTAACCCGCGTAAAGCTAATGCACTCTCACGCAACAACCATGCAACGAATAAATAATGCAAAAAAGGTATAATTCATTCAGCTGTCGAGCACTAGGCTGCAGTTTGTCCCGTTGTATTTTTAGTACATTTATTCAGCCTCATTCATACAAGAGTAGAGTGTTTTGCTGAAGCCTGTGTGACATATCCAATATACACCACCGCGTGTCCACCATAGAGTATAATACAACACATCAGCCATAAGATTACGACCACCGCGTGTCCACCATAGAGTATAATACAACACATCAGCCATAAGATTACGACCACCGCGTGTCCACCATAGAGTATAATACAACACATCAGCCATAAGATTACGACCACCGCGTGTCCACCATAGAGTATAATACAACACATCAGCCATAAGATTACGACCACCGCGTGTCCACCATAGAGTATAATACAACAGCCCTGCAATCAGTTCTCCCTTCAGGAGTTTTATGTTGGATTTGTGACGCTGCTGGACTGTACTGGGTTACACTGGGAGGGGTCCCTAATATTTTGGTCACCGCGCTCATATGCATTTATTGCAGGGCTGTTGCATTGTATGCTATTGTAAACATGCAGTGCTTTTTTATGTCATGGCTGACTGGTGGACGTATAGATTAAAAACGTGAATGTATTCGCTGTTCTCCACCTTGGTCTCTCTTACAGCTTCAGTCTGTCACTGCTGCCCTGTTATGAGTGCAACTACTCAGCTTCCAATCAGCCTCTTACCAATGAGCTCTAATGAGCCCTTGGCAAAAGTAAAAAATACAATTCCGAGTATCCCTCCTCTCTGCACTCACCTTTTTATTGTTTCTGATTTCATTAAAATAATCACAAGACCCTGCAAAGAGTGGGGTCATGATAATTGCTTTGTTTCACTTGCATGCAGAGATGCTGTTATCACACACATGGAAAGACTTGTGGCAAAGCCGCAACGCTGCCACCTCCACATCAGCCGCCTCTGTGACGGACTGGCTGACATTTACACTGACCCTTCCAAGTCCTCTGGAGAGGTGGCCTTTACGAAGAAATGCAGGAGGTGTGTGTGTGTGTGTGTGCGCGCGCCCCCTACTGCACCGTGAACTGTGACTGAATACTAAATATGTCTGGTGGTGTCACCTCCTGACCCCCTGCTGCTCCCTCAGGCCGCCACCTCGCACTTTACATCACAAATGCTGAGAGAAATGTGCTGCAGGCCTTTATTCTTTTCTCCACGCCACCACTTTTTCACACTGATGAAAATGGAAGAAAAATGAAGGAAAAGCCCTAAAGTCCACCCCTCCACCCCCTCCAACCCCCACAAGCACAACTAAGCTGTAAAAAATGGAGGAAAAAAAACTCCTGCGCCCTCATTCTGTGAAAGGGATGCCTCCATTTTAGAAGCGATCATGCATTTCTGCTCCTTCAGTCTGGGCAACTCTCATTTCTTACATTGGTGGAACAAACATTGGACCTGGAGTCCAGAAGGGTTCAGATCTGCCAATGAGGTGGTGCCGCCTAAAACCCTGCAGTGGAGGAGCAAAGTCTGCATACTCGTCCTCTACTACTGCACACAGATCCTCTATTACTGCATACCGGTCCTCTACTACTGCACACAGATCCTCTATTACTGCATACAGGTCCTCTACTACTGCATACAGGTCCTCTATTACTGCGAACCAATGTTGGATAGCTGTGAGCTTCGCGGCGTTAAAAGCACACTCCGTGCTGTCGTGATATCACCACATGGGCTCTGCAACACCTCCCAAAACCATCATCTGTGAACAGGGTTCATGACTGCATCAACAAGTGACAGCGTCTTTGTTCTGTTTTCAATTACTTAAAGTGTTTGAATGTTTTGCAAAGCATGACATTCTGTTCCTGTTAACATGTTCCACAGCCTCTCACCTCTTTCAGAATCTCGGTCGTATTTATTTGACCTCGGATCTGCGTTTGTTTCCTCGCAAACGCTCTTGCGTACATGTGTGATTCTCATGCTGACTGTGTTTGCCGTTTACAGGTTAAAGCCTCAGAAGCATCGCGCGGCGTTGGAGACGCCAGCGCTGTAACGTGGCCTCTCGTGTGTGTGTGTGTGTGCGCGCACTTCAGAACTCTGCAGCTGATTCAACGACCAGAGAGGACACACAGATGCAACCTTGAGCGTTCTCTAAAAGGACGACTCAGTCCTTGCAAGGTTTTAAAGATGTGGACATTGGAGGTGTCCTTCGGCAGGCTTCAGCCATGCAACATCCTGCAAATGCAGCCGTTAGAGAGCTCTTCCCTGACTGAGGAACACCTGGGGCCTCATTTATCAAACGCGCGTAGACTCTAAATTCTCTCTTAGAATAAATGCAAAAAAAAAAAAAAAAAATCACACAGTGTTAAAAAATGTTTTTGAATTTTTGAAGTGTCTCGTGACAAAAAGCCTGACGGAGACGTCCTCAAATGCGTATAAAGGTTTATGCATCCGCTTGGGGTGTTGTTTTTTGTAAACGCGCAAATATAATGTGATGCACAAGGTGGAAAGAATTATGTGGAATAAACTGAAGCAGCAAACATGTCGATCAGTGAAAGAGTGAAAACGTGGCTGCTAGTCGCAGGTACACTGATGAGGAGACCGAAGCCTTTCTGAATCTCAGTCATAAGAAAACCTGGCATATATTTAAGGTGGGAACAGCTGCAGAATGATGGACTCTGTTCCCGAAAATTTCTGTCATTTTCCTCTACATTCCAGCAGGGGGCGCTGTTTACATCTGGCCCAGACTAACCTTAAGTTACAGGATAGCGAAAATTTCATTTGACAGATCACGAAAGCTGCAAAGAAAGTCAAGATTTCCATCAACAACAAAAAATACCACATTTTCTGAGCTGCAAATAGTCCGTTGCAAAGTAATCTGTTACATCTGCCATTTTCATGGAGTGTAACATCATTCAGCTCTGAGTGTTTCCTTTCCAAATTAAACTAGCCAAAATAATTGTCCAAAATTGCTTGCTGTTCTAAATCCATACGTCCACCGGGAGGAAAGTGTTGCCCACCCATGCAGTAAATTGCATCCATAGATATTTTAGCACATGGGTGCAGAACTTCCTAAGGTGCTGAAAATGGTGCTAAATACGACGCAAATGCCGCAAAATGCGATCATGCCACGACACATATCTGGCTCGGTAACTGCCAAATGCTCATCAGCACGTCGCCATTTCTGCGCGTGGTGATGAGCAGGAAGTGTGTGTGGGGGGAGTCTGTGGTGGTGGTGGTGGTGGTGGTGGTGGTGGTGGGGGGCGTATCAGCGCCAGCACAGCCACCTGCTACTGCTGCTGATGGCGATGATGATGATGATGATGATGAGAGATGTGAGACTGGACTCAACGGTAAAACGTTGGTCGGCAAACCTTAAACAAATACCTCAAAGTAAAAATAAAAAACGTGATATTTCTTGTTAATTCCAGCGAATGACACCTTTTACGTCACACTTTTGAACATTCATATCCGTGTGCGCAGCTGGAACCATAAAATACTCTTTAGCATTTGTTATTTGCCTAATTATTTTTGCACATGTTAAACTGTTAAACTAAATCTTGGGCCCTGTAATTTGGCATGTTGTCATATCAATACACAGAATCTAAACTGATATTTCATCCCGGTTAACACTGTTGCCGTCCACTCAGTGTTTCTTCTCCAGCTGTGCATCTATTTTGCTCATCTTTGATTCTCCTTGCTGCTGTGGATGTTCGTGAGAGACGAGCTTGAGCAGTTAGGCCGTGGATAAACTCCATGACTCCGGGTGGTCCACATGCTTCACCCATGCAAATGATGGCGCGAGGAGAAAAAAAAAAAAAAAAAAACGTGGTCAGGCTGTCGGAGAAGCTGGAGTTGTAGCTCCATCTGTAGGCAAACGAGAGGATTGTTGGTGGACTGACGTCTGCTTAGCAGCATCTGCATGTGCTCGGCGTGCAGTAATTAACAATCGGTGAAACTCTCCATCACACCTGTTACATGTGCAGAAGCGCGAGCATCAGCTAGCGGCGCTTATTGATGCATGATGGTTGCATCCCGCCAAGCCTTTGAAAGGATGGTTATTTACGTGTGTGTGTGTGTGTGTGTGTGTGTATGTGTGTGTGTGTGTGTTTGAATGTTCACTTTTCAACGCGAGCGCGAGAGGCACGCGCACCAAAGCAGATCTCTCGCTGAGCTTCATCCTTGACCAACGTTCAACCCATTAGGCCTCTCGCAAAGTCAGGCGCTTCTGGCTAAACGTGGGCCAGCGGGGGGGCGCTCGCGTCAGCCAGCAGAGGGCCGAGGATGACAAGACAAGGCTGCATCAAATGGAATATTACATGCATTTTGCCTCAGTCTGCAGAGGAGCAGCCTGCCATGGTGACCTCACTTTCTATGAGCTGAAAATGTCTCAACCCGCTGCTGAGATTCACGTTTCCTGTTGTTGACAATCAGCATTGATACCATGATCGAGGTGAATGCTCTTCACTGATTGGCTGGCAGTCCAGCATCAGAGCTGTTTAATGCACGCGTGGTCTTCAAAGCTGCGTGATCAATTAAACTAAGCTAGCACCTCAAAGCTAACTCGCTACGCTAGGCTAACGATGGAAGGAAAAACAACCAATGGCGGATTTGGACGTTTCTTTCAGCTTGCCGGGGAAATCAAAAACCTCGAAGACGCAGCAGAGGAAGATGAAACAGAGACAAACAACTGCCACTCATCTACTGTGAGATACCTTTGACCTAAAATGAAGCTTTATCTTAATACTTTGCAACGAGGTACGAATCTCTGTGATGGAGCCGCCACTTTCATGTTCCTCCACTGGAGCTTAGACCCTACTGTTACAGACCGGCTCGGATGTAGAGGGGACTACAATCACTCACTGTCTTAGCCGTTCGTCTATAAGCACTCAGGAAAAAGTTGCACTTTTTTTTTTATACTGTTTGGAAATTATCATGTTTTGAGCAGAATAATCAATGCTGAGGTGCATGTCTGACAGTTTTAAGGAACTTTGCAGAGGCAACCTTCCAGTCAGGTGGTTCCTCCCCTCAGCGTTGTGCCTTAGAACTGTACAAAGCGCCCATCGGCATTCAGCATCGCTCACAGAGTATCTAGAGAACCCTGTCCTGAGACGGGAGACCTGCACAGCAAACAGCGCCATCGTCACAGTAAAGTTCACGATGTAAAGGAAATCACCAGTGCTGGACATGTTACTTTCAAAAAAGTAATTTGTTATAGTTACGTTTCCCAAAAGTAGCTGAGTTAGTACCTTGGTTACAGCATGAGAGAGGTAACTCGTTACTGAGGAAAGTAATTATTGCTATTATTGTATTTTTAAACGTTCAAATATGTCTGTCAAATATGTATGAATTTGCAGATCCTTTACTAGAACTGTAAATTCAACTGTATGTTGAATTATTTTTAATAAAACTGAATATCAAGTATGCTTGATTAATGAAATTGGCACTTTATAGAATAAATTATTAAAAGAAAACATTGTATACTAATCTAAACTATTTTGAAGTAGCTGTGGGACAGTGAGAGACAAACCGACATGGAGAAATAATTTGATCATTTTTCATGTTTGCATTCTTGCATTTTATCTCAAGGAGGGAAAATTAATGTCTGAACTTCCAGTTAAAAAAAGTCTCCTTCGAATTATCTGGGCTCTCCATCGGTGTGTGTGTGTGTCCGTGTGTGCGTGCGTGCGTGCGTGCGTGTGTGTGTGAGCAACACCCGGCCAACTCCGCCTCTGGTTGGCTTACCATGAAATTTTACTCTACCTTAGCTAATCACCATCACTTATGCTGTTGCTCCGCCCCCTCCCCTCCCTCCTCCGTGGCTGAGAGAGCCTGGTCGGATCACACGGATGAAAACTGCCTAACAGAGTTTAGTTGTAGTGACGCGCTGCATCATATAGTCAGTAATGGTAACGGTGTTGTAACAACAGAAACTAATAGTTACTATTTTGAGAGGACAAGGGTGGCAGCGCCTCCTCAGAAATTTGAGAAGTTAAAAAATCAAGGGAGGCTTGAAATGCTCTGGCTCCCTGGATAAAGAAATTCACCAATCAGAATTGAGTTTATTTCCGTTGTCAAAAACTATTCTGTACTCCAGTACGGTGAGAAAGGTTGCAACGGAGGCCCGCCTCCTCTTACTGTTCAACCAGTCAGGATTCAGCTTTTTTTTCAACGTACCGTTGAACCTGACGAAAAACATGTAGCTTGCTGCTTGCTCAAAAGAGCGTAATGGTGAGTCACAATGTGCCGCCGCCTCCATAAGGTTGGCTTACTGCAGCCTGATGCATCACCTTTCACTCTGTCCCACCTTCCGGGTGCAACTAACGCTGGGTTTACGTTATGATGCGTAATCTCGTGCTTGCTTTGCGTGTTGCCTCAGCGCCGGCGAGAGCTGAAGGTCGGAGGCATTATTAGTTTTAACTGACGATGGTGTCCCGCGGCGCAGAGGCGAGATGGTACTTATTAAGTTTGGTGCTGGGTTTCTGTGTCGCGTTCGACTTGTGAAAGTTTTGCTTTGGGACAAAAGGGCAGTTTTCCTCAGGTCAGCTGATTCTGTCTTCACTTATTTTGATGCTGTCGTAGGATGCGCTTAAAAGAGCCACGACTCTGTGTGTGTGTGTGTGTGTGTGTGTGTGTGTGTGTGTGTGTGTGTCTGTGTGTGTCTGTGTGTGTCCGCTACTGTACTTTGACGACTCGTTAGCGAAACAAGTAACGCTGTTCCGTGAGTAACAGCGTTTATTTGTGACGCCATTATTCCCATCACTGCTCATCAAAGACAGCTGGGCTTTCAAATTACCCGAGTCATCAAGTCAGTCACCCGTTGCTTGGTGATCATCGATTGGTCCCAGTCATGAAGCCATAAAGCATCAAGCCAGCGACTCTCCCAGCGAGCTGGCTAACTCTCAGCTGAGCCTCCCGCTCACTTGAATTGGGAAAAGCAACGGCGTTACCTGGCTCCTCTGTGCTTTTGGAACATTAACAGAGTGAATTCTGCTAAAGAAGCGAGCACATTGCAATTTGCCGGTGGGGATGGTGCCCACCCCCGAAGTATTGTCACCGTTACAATGTAACTGACTGAGTGATTTTGTTCCGTCGCGCTCGCAGACGTGACTCCGCGATCTTTGCACACGTGTGGGCGTGTTGACAAACTCTGGCACTCTTGCGAAAACTGCAATGTGAGCAGGAAGGGCGCCAAACCGAAGACGACGCACTGGATTTTGGTCCAGACCAAAGAAGGCAGACTAACGGACGAAACCGGTGTGAACGCGCCCTTATTTAGAAAAAAAAGACCGGATTTCCTTGCATTTCGAAAGTCCGACTTCCTGCCTGCTTCATCAACGCCAAAAACAAAAGATGCAGTCAAGTGAAGAAAAAAAATGAAAAGAATCCAGAGCAACAAATCGTCCAAAAATCCAGATTAAAAAAATACAGCAGAAGATGAAACAAAGGATGTGACATTGCTGCCGCGCGCCGCTGTGTGGTCGTTTTTCTGAATAAAACTGTTTCTCAAAATGCCCCCCACCCCCTTTCTGGTTTTTTCAGAAATCGCACCCCGGAAGCGAGTGACTTCGCGGACGTCGTGATTCCCACATGGGTGAGCTGGAAGCCTCGGGCGGAGCGTGCCTCGGTTTGGGTACTGCATCAACGAGCTTCCTGCAAGCGCATTTCATCAATTCAGCGAGTTGGATGTGTGAGGATTTTCTCCAGCTCATCCGGACAAGACGGAAGTAATTGGCCCCGTCCGACCGGCCCCGAGATCGGCGCTCACTTTGACTCCACGTCATCCACAGCTGCATATCAAGCCATAAATCTTGGTGTAATTATTGACTCAGACCCGGATTTTAACAACCACTCCAAAGCTATTACTAAGCCTGCCTAATTACCACCTGAAAAAAAAATAGATAGAATGAAGGGTTTCGCGCGTACACACGTGCTTTCATTCTCAGCAGGCTTGATTAATTTAATGGCAGCTTCAGCTGATCCAGGATGCTGCTGTCAAAGTCCTAACAAACACCGGGGAACTGGACCGGATCACACCGCCGCTCCTCAAATCCCTGCACCGGCCTCCTGTGAGTCAAAGGATAGAATTTATAATCTTACTGCTGGTCCACAAAGCAGCTGAATGGTCCTGCGCCAAAATATGTGCAAGATTTATTAGTCCACTATGAAGCATCCGGACCCCTCAGGTGATCTGGAACAGGTCTAACCGTGCGTTCCCAGAACCAAAAGAGAAAAAAAAAACCGTGAAGCAGCATTTAGTTTCCATGCTCCTCACCTGCGGAACAAACCTGAACACCCGAGCTCCGCCCAACTGTCGCCTCGTTTAGGCCTGAAAACGTGGTCCTCCACCGCCGCCTTGCCTCCAATTTATAACACGTTGCTCCGTCAGATTGTTTTAATTCGTCAGCACCTTTAATTTTTAAACGCTCTTTTATTATCTCGACATTTAGTGCATGTCGCTGCCTTGTGTGTGTGAATGGTGCGATACAGATAAACTTTAATGCCGGTTTAAATGCTTTGAAATGGTTTAAGTGGCTATAGTGAGATATTTCAACCTGGAGTGGACCAAAATTATTAACCTTTTTGGTTTTTTTTTACAATCATTATTTTTAATGTATCTTCACTTTTTCGTGTGCCTGCCGCTCCCAACAATGGTTACCCGCATGTCTTCCTGCAGTTTGGACTCCGCCCCCTTACCTGCGCGAGCATGCCCCGGCGGTCGGCGTCCCTGTACAGGGGCAGGTACTTGTGCAGCACCTGCAGCGCGTGCTGTTTAAAGATGGCGGTGATGTACACCATGGACTCCACCGCGGAGACGGGCTTGTTGAAGACGCCATACACAAAGATCACCCCCTCCTCCGAGGTCGTACCTGCAGAGCAGAGAGCCAGGCCTTGATCTTCCCGCTGTCTTGACCGGGAGGGATTTTTCAGACGTGACCGGCATGTTTATGAGCGCGGGCGGGTGATTAGGGCGCCTCGGCTTTGCCTCGGTTCGGCGGGCTGCGTGGCTTCTCAGAGAGCGCGTGCCAGAGAACCAAAGACTTTACTGCGGTGAACGTGGCCCTCAGCTTTGTTGATCGCGCGGTGTTGTAATGAGAACCGAAGGGAGTTCAGCAGAAAGAAAAACGGTGAGCGTAGCCGGAGCGGCCGAAAGTGGCACGGCCGGCGCCCACTAAATTGATGGGAGGTCCTTGCAGATACTAACCGCCTCTGGCCATCTGTAACAAAAATGCAATCAAGCACTGGAGCGAGCCACGGGCCAGCAAGCGGGTCACCTCCGCCGCGCCGTTATGATGCCATTGACATCCCTCGCAAAGTCAAAATCTGATCTGCATTCAAGCCGCGTTCAGGCCTTGATATTATGTATAATATGCGGTGAATGGCTCTTTATTAGAAATGCATTAATGTGAGAGCAGCACAAACATGTTGTGGCTCTCGAAATTGTGCTGATCTGTCTTATTTGCGCAACTGAATTACAACAGAAAATGATATAAAAAAATGATAAGCACTTTAAAGTGGCACCTGCATTGTTAAATTTCATGTGAATATCTTCAGTATTTCAATTGATATGATGGTTTGATGGTGCATGTTGCTCAATAATTCTGCATATGCATCCATCAGGATAAATTCGGAGGTTATGATCACAATTGTTTCTTTGTTCCACGACTGGAGGAAGGACGCCTGCATGTGGCTGTTGTGGCTACGCTAACGGATGAGACTCACAGCTCCCGCCTGCTCGCTTTCTGCTTTTTTCGTACTTTATTAATCGCAGGGGGGAAATTAACTGCCTGCGTTTGATCCATCTTCATAGCGAACACACACTGACATGGTGAGCGCGCACACACACACAAACACATAACACCCATGAAACCTCCTTCCCCTTTATGTGCCTAAAGCTCGTCATCCTTTCATTCAACATTTCCCGGAATGCGCCGCCCTCGTGTGTCTTACCCAGCAGCACCGGCTTCTCCCTCTGCCAGTGGCCCTTCTGGAAGGCGATGACAGCCTGCTCCTTTATGAGCTCCCCATCGATGTATGGACCCCACGTCTCAAACACCTCCAGGAACCTGAAGGGGTTCACGACCTTGGAACCTGACATCCGAGAGCCATCCGTTAGATCGCGTGCACAATCAGACATTCACGCCAAGGCGGTCTGATAGACCTGTCACGCGTTAGACCGACAGCTGCGTCCTTTTGGTGTCTGCGGATGCGAGACCTCAAACCTGGCACCAATGTCAACTTTGGTTCAAGAGTGAACTGATCATATTTTGGTGGTCAAAGGTGAAGGTCACTGCATGAATGATATTTTGTATCTAAAAGGTTAAAGGTCAGTGTTTCTGAGACCTGTCTCGTTGTCATGAATATTTCTCTCAGCAAGGCGCATACGTTGATTGAGGTTCAAAGGTCACAGTAACCACATAAGACGCGTTTACGGTCTTAACGCGGTATCATCTGCTGATTATGACAAAATTTTTCCACCATGTCTAAAACGAAGAAATGGCATTCAGTACCAAAGGCTGCATGTCAACGGTGGAGGACGCTGTGACGTCAGAAGGCATGTACGTCGTATGTGTTTGGGCACAAGTCACGTGCAGTTTATGAAAGCTTTTTAGACAAATCTCTAAAAAATGTCCTCCTCGTGTGCCAAACCTGTCGATGTATCTCATCAATGACAGCCATTTTGTGCTGTGAGATGGTTAATTCCTTCTAATTGCCCCTTCAGAGGCCAACTGTTCCCCAGATTTCAGCGTTTTGTTCTGCAGTACGCTGCGGCTCTGAGACAAAAATAACATTTTTCGCCGTCTTTTGCCTGATAAACACACTTCGGCACATCCCGCCTCCTTATGTAACTGCGCGGGCGGCCCTGAGCGTGGCTCTAAATGCGGCGAGTGTGGGCCGCTTGCGTTTCGCGGCGTCCTACTTGTTTTCATCTGGGCGGTCAGGACAGCCTGTGGAGTGAGAGACAGCAGGCAGGCGACGTCGCTCACGGAGCAGTTGGTCTGCTTAGCAAAGTGCTTCCCGAGCTTCAGGGCGTCGTGTCTGAGGGAGGAGAGAGAGAGAGAGAGAGGAGAGAGAGAGAGAGAGAGAGAGAGAGAGAGGGAGGGAGAGAGAGAGAGAGAGAGAGGGAGGGAAAGAGAGAGAGAGAGAGAGAGAGAGAGAGAGAGAGAGAGAGAGAGAGGAGAGAAGCGC
>CAAKHG010039265.1:38512-78270 GCA_901007715.1 Dactylopterus volitans | reverse complement strand
AATACAAGTCTCTGTTAAACCCGTTATTTTTTTTTACACGTTATCAAACAGAACGCACATTTGCCATCAGAATCAACAGGTGCTGAAGCTACAGAACCAGACTAAATGAAAAGATCTGTGCAACACCCTTGTTTTATTTGCTTTCGGTGATGAAGGTCTGACTGGACGCTTGCAAATTAAAAATGTTTCTTACACAGCTCCAAGTGTGCGGATGCTCTTTTCATTCACGCCTCGCCGATTCTAAAAACTCAGATAGCACGAAAGTGGTCCTTTTTTTTTCAGGTTATGGTCAGAATCTAGAGGAACTGAATAAGGGAAAAGCAGAAACTATGCTCTCGGCACGAGTTCAGTTTGTGAATGGTGTTTTACGACTCACGGTGCTGCTGGCGGAAATGTAAAAAACGCAACTCTTCCTCTGGACCCAATAAAAACCAGTGGAGAATTCGCTTCCTATTCATCGCCGTGTAAATATTAAAGATTTCATGAGGTGGGAACAGAGCCACTACTATTGGCTGAGGGAAAAAAAAAAACAGAACGTCAGAATTTCTTTCAAGAGTCGGCGATATTACGAGACCCATTACCAGCACGCCGTCATAGGCCCCGGGCTCGCTGGTGAGGAAGGCAAACATGACGCAGAGGTAGGGGTTCTTCAGCTGCAGCCGCAGAGAGCTGCACATCTCCCTCCAGAGGGAGGTCTTCTCGTCGGTGTAGCCTGACAGCGCCATGGCAACAACATTCAGGTTCAGGTCACCTGTTACGGGGGGAAGAAGCGAGTGAAACAAGTTTACTGTAAGTGGAGACAAGAGCCCGTCTGACCCAGAACAGAGACGACTGCTCAGGATGAGCTTTAGTTGTCAATCAATGAAATATACAGGATGCTCCCAGACATACAGCAGGTATTGTATTTTAAAGGCCTTTGTTTTATAAATAGTTCACTGTAAAGACACTGTCAATCAAAGCTAGCAAGACCCACAGACCCATAATAAAGAGATTACAAGTAAAATACCACTGGAACCGGAATTATTCTTTAACATTAAATGGAAGCTAAATGTGAACCGTAAACACTCAATGAAATAAATTCCATTCAATGGCTCTTTCCGAAAAAGTGACACGGAGCAGTTTAGAGGACACCAATTGGTAAATTTGCACATTTTCTGCTCAGTTGTGGCACATCGCAAAAGAAATCTCAAAAAAAAAGAAAAAAAAGAAAAAAAATGAACCGAAACACTTCAGAATATCACCGAATCACAGCCGCAGAAATGGAGGACGCTCGCTCATGAGCACACCAAGTCAGAGCTGCTATGAGAGAGGAAACACTGTAACTGCCGAGATGGCCGCGTTGGCATGCCTTATCTAATGAATCGCCCCGTCAGTCATGCTCAGGAAACACTCATTAGAACGCATAGCAGAAAAATGTTTGACCTACATTAGTGGAATTTCTCTTTGTCCAGAGGTGTGTAAACAACAGCTCCCTCGCTCCATTTTCAGTGCGAACAGCATGCGGCCGATACAGCATGAACATTGTGTGGGAAAGAGGGCTCCGCTGTTGCATTTTTGAAATTCCGTAAGATCTTAACTTCATTTGATTTAAGGACTTTGGTGGGAGTTTAACGCGCCCGATGCCCGGGGAGGTTGTGCCGTGTCACTCTAGAGAAATACTGATTTTTGCAAATCTACACACCCTCGAGTAGACAATGACTAAAATAAATATTGCTTACTTCACAAAACACTAATATGTTGCAATGCGGGAAAATTCAGGGGGGGAACACTCCAAAGTGTAAATCAAAGGGGAGTTATTGATTGATTTGTCATCATTTGTCAACAGCTTCCTTTTTTTTTTAATCCAGCCAGTAAAAAGTGAAACACATGAGCCCATGTGTATTTATTCATCTACAGAACTTTGTGTGGATCTTAAATGACAAAGGGGCCGTTATCAAAGACACACCTGCTTTCAAATGCCGCCCAAATGAGGCACTCACCCTTATCAGCGGAGGCTCCCTTGTTGAGGATCTGGATGGCGCGGCGGATGTCCAGGTTGAACAGGGCCACGGCGGCCGCTCTCTCCCACTCGCGGTCCTGCTCCAGCGATCGCAGGAAGGGCTCCACGTCAATGTCGGGCCCTCGGCTGATCCAGCCACACAGGCGCAGCGCCAGGCTGCGCTCCTCGCTGTGGTACCGGGGAGCGTCCGTCTGACGGTCCGAGCCGCTCCAGCACTTGCGGCTCTCTGTGGTGCCTGAGGGAGACAAGTACAGGGGATTCAAGTGGGAGAACGTAAGTTTGGAAGCACTGTTAAACAAGCTCTGCCGCTTTTGCACAAGTAAGGACGGGCAGGGCAACTACATCTCCCATATGCGGCTTGTACAAACTTCCTTTAGGCTGTTTATGTACATGCATTCAAACCAATTCAAACCATCCACATGTGGAGTTCCTTACCTGAGCTGACCTTGACAATGTTCTTGATGCCAGAGTAGACAACGGACTGTTTGTTCCCCTGCAGTTTCAGCTCCATATCCTCTGCACACTGCTTCATATGTGACGCTTGCATAGGAATCTAACAGGTGTTGCAGTTCCAACAAGCAACAGAACCAGGACACTAGAACTACTGTTACAATTTCAACCCGCACCAGGAGACAACAGAAGCCACGTATCTGACCTGCTAAGAGGGCGTCTCAACCAGAGCCATGAAGGATATAGAACAGATCACACCACAAAGACTTGAGCTGAGGATCATTCCCCCCCGCCAGAAGGTGATTCCTCCACACCTGGATGGTATCGTGTCCATACCTGGACTGCGCCCGCTGCCTCATCTTGGTGGCAATGTCTTTCTCAATTATGCTCTCCGCTCCCTCGGCGCCGTCCTCGACACAGTCGTACAGGTGTCTGCCGCACGCCCACATCAGCGACGTGGTGGAGCTCCAGGCCAGCGAGATGCGCTCAAACACGGTGAAGTCCGTCATGACGCGGTTGGCCGCCGACACCACCACCATCCGGTTCTGGGATGACGGGTGCCAGGCGAAGCTGCCGATCTGGCTCTCGCAGGGCTGCACGCTGCGCTCAATGATGGTGGGCTCCGTCTCGTCTCCGATGGGCGTAGGGGTGTGCTGCATGTCGTACAGGCGGATGATGTTGCTGTCGCGCGTCAAAGTGGCCAGGAGGCCCGTTCGGGTTGGGCACCAAGCCACCTGATGAATGAGCGGACACAGGAAAAGAATAATCATTATTGATGAACACAGAATGTTCATGTCTTCAAAAAACAAACAAACCGCGTCATACCTTAGTTAGAGGCTTTGGCTGCTCAGTCAGAGTGAGCACAGGCTTCTCAAACTTCCTCAGGTCCCAGATGGCCACCTGGCCCTCGAAGAAGGAGGCCACGCGGTCGTGAAAGTGCGGGTCGACCGTCACCCCCTGGATGGCCTTGGTGTTGACAAACGTTTTCTGGCTGGTGTTCCTCAGGTCGAATATGGCGAGGTTGCGGTGCATACCAGCCAGCAGCAGCTTGGGATCACGGAGGAGCCAGCAAAGGGACAGGCAAGCGTCGTTCTGGCCCAGCTCGTACAGCGGTTTGGTCACCACCGTGCTCGAGTCCAGATCCACAGTCGAAAGGCGGATCTTCTCGGCCGCCACGCTCGTCTCTGGGGAAAACTTACTGCTTATGTCCCATATGAGGACAGAGAAGTCCGCCCTGTGCTTGTCCAAGCCTGCGGCCAGCAAGTTGCTGTCCACTGGGTTCCAGGCTAACGTGTTGCATTGGCGTGCGTGCTTGGGCACAAACTCTTTCCCCACCAGCTCCTTACAAGCGGAGTTGTGGCTCTGACCCAAGCTGGTGAGCACCACTCGGCCATTAGCCTGGCCCACAGCGAGCAAGCACTCGGGCTCATGCTTCGGGTACCAGGCCACACATTTCATATATGGTGTGTCAGAGTTAATGGCTAGTAAAGTGGCGGCGGTTTCTTCAGAGAGCGGCAAAGTGCCGGCCTTGATTTCGGCGTTGCCCACGGGCCCAATGCGATACAGTCCCAGCTCAGAGTCACAGATGACGTAGCGGTCCGGGTGGTGCGGGGACCACAGGATGTCCGGCTTGGAGCCACTCATGATTCACACACGGTTAGAAGGCCCGCTGACGAATACGCCCCCTCCACGGGTCACAACCTGGAAATCAGCGAGATGCACGATGGTGTCAATACATGAATACGTGCTTGATATCTCACATCTCACAACACAAGGGTGTACGTTGACGGATAAATCACACCAACACCATTTGAAAACAGGTCAACGTAAGGCTGGCGAGAACACTCGCTGTTCGTGCAAATTCAAGCCTTACAGCTGCTAGTTCCAAAACCTCCATATCTGGAAGAAAAAAAAAAAAGTTTGCAAACTCATGCTAACATCTAGTTAGCAACACATTAAAAAAAGTGAGAAATCTTTAAAATTATGCGGGTGTGCAGTATTTTATCCACCAAAAGTGTTAAGAGTCGTTGCAATTCCGAGTTCAGGGATTGTTGATGTGCTAACTTACTTGAGCTAATGCTAACGCGCAGCGAAGGACGAGTTAAAAACATCACCGTTTCCGCGACGCTCGTGTAGCTAGCGAACGGCGGCGTTTGCCAAACTGACCCCTTAATCGTTTTAGCGGCGATAAGATGCCTAAAACACACAACGCGTGGACACGGGCGAGCAAATCCGACCTACACATGTTGGGCAACGACAACTTGGAGCACCAGCAATGTTGTGTGTTACACCAAAACACGTCCGTCGCGAACACACGACGGCAGCCATTCAAGTTCCGGTGACGCGGCGGAGGGGGATTCGTTATGGGGGAGGTCTGCCACCAGAGGGCGCTGTTAGCAAACTGTGTGATGGTGATCAGAAAAAAAGGTTCGAAATCCCATCGAAACCATACAGGGAATATTTCTAACAATCAAGCAAAATTGAGTAGAATGTTTGAATTTTTTTTATTAATTTTTTTTGATAGGACGTAAGCAGTGATCATGGATCACCTGCAATATTATAAGCCACTGAAATTAGGTATCGGCTACGCACACGGGAATCATCTGGCTTCCACATTACCGAGCGAAGGGTGGAAAAGTGAAATCTCATTTGGGGTTTGCGACAACTCATAGTATCAGCCAGGGAGGACAGAATGAAAGCTGCATGTTCCCCAATTATGACACAGGCATCACATGGAGTCCGTGCGTGAACCCTACAAGTAATAACTCGATGTGTTTGTCCTCTTTGTATTATGAAAAGGATCTAAATTCTTCCCATGCGCGAGGTGTCAGCGTTGCGGATTACATGTTTACAATTTATCTCAGATGATCGACCTTTTCCACAGGAATTCGTTGCGCCAGTGAGCGGGTGGAGGGGGGGGGGTTAGCTCGCACAACAAAACTTGGGCCAGACGTCAGGCACCGACCGTGGCTGAAATGTTGGAGTGGCCCCAGAGCCCCCGGCTACACACACACACACACACACACACACGCACACACAGCGCATCAGCTTCACTGGTCCTCAGTCAACCCCGGATTACAGGACCTTATTCTGCGGCGAAATGAGAGGCGCAGGTGACTGGACCACAAGCACTGGCCGCAGCCAAATGAGGTTCTAGGTAAGGGATGCGCGGCACTTCAGCCGGATGGATGTGTTTTGCGCTGCTCTGCGCCATCTCCCAATTGTTTAGTCGTGTTTTCATATAATAGTTTGGATTAACATAACTAGACAAAGTAGAGGAAGGCTTTATTTGCATTTAGGGAACGCCGACTAACACCGGCCTGTGAACTTTAATTTTCATACATCCTCGTGCTTCGTTTAGCAACCTGGCGTCTTCTACCGTGCATTCTTTTTGTACAAGCCGCCGCGAACGAACTTGCCGCTTGAGTTTGATGTTTGGCAAAGCTGACCCCTCTCACGCAGCGTGACCCACACATGACGGCATCGTAACTGGTTTAATTTTGTGATCATGAGGTTTGCAGGGATTTTCGTAAACGTGAGCTTATTATCATGACCATGGGGAACTGCAGCCGGGGATGCCGCATGCTTTGGGTGTGGTTAGTCGGCTGCGTGATGATGACTGATCGTCCTGTCTTTCGCGGCATGGGTGCTGCCATCCCTCACGCCTTCCTCTCGCAGTCAGCCGTTCCACTGCTTTGTCTGCCAGGATGGAAATGTCGCAGAAGAAGGGGATCCTGAGCAGGGGCGTGAGGCTCTGCCTTGTGCTGCTGGTTCTCCTACATGGGACCACGGGTCAGAGAAGGAAAACAGGACGCAGGAACAATTACAGGCTGGATGATGACGACGGAGGAAACGGTAATTCTTCGCGTGAAGTGACCACATTGTGGCGATGAATGTCTGTCACTGGGTCCTGTGGCTGTTACACAGTCTAGGTGGGAGGATCCGGCGGCTCCTTCCAGGCCTTGTCGTGGATTGGTTGTGGTCCCTTTTCATATACAGCATATATAGATATATATATATCTATATATATATATATAAGTATGGATGACTGATTGAACGGTGAGGCCACATAGATAAAAGTAAAACCAATAAAGCGACACAGTGCATAAACAAACCAAGACCAAAGTCCTTAGTGTTCAAAGTCAGGTCAACATTCGTGATACAAATGTTAGATACACCGATCAGCCATAACATTATGACCGCTGCGTGTTTACCATAGAGAACAATGCAACAGTCTTGCCATAAGGTCTTCCTTTAAGCGGAGGTTTTTTTTTTTATTGAATATGTTTGAGAGAGGTGTTGAAATATTTGAATGATTGCTATCGGGAGTGTAATTTGTGATGCTGTTGAACTGTACCGAGGTAAACTGAGAGGTGTCCCTAATATTATGGCCACCTCAGCCATGACGTTATGAGCAATGCCATAGAATAGACTCACCATAGAATATCATGCAACAGCCCTGCCATAAACAGCCCTGCCTCTAGTTTAAGTGGGTTTAAACTAGACCATAAAATGAGGGACACCTATCAATATAACCCAGTAACAGTTCAACAGCGTCACAAATTACAGTCCCGATAACGATCATTAAAGTATGCCGACACCTCTCTCAAACAAATCCACCAAAAATTCAACATAAAACTCTTCCAGAAGGGGAGATTTATGGCAGGACTGTTGCATTGTGTTCTGTGGTAATCAGGCAATGCTCACAGTGCTATGGCTGATGGGTGCACATGTTTCATTTTTTAGTTTTCCTCTAATCACGGGTCAAGGACAAGTTCAGAGCAACACTGAGATCGTCATCTGAGCCTTAATGAGAAAAAAGATCAGGCAGGTGTTTGCTTTGGCCTGTGACGACCTGAATGCTGTGTCAGATGCCTTTGCATTCTTTTGGAGAAGCATATCTTTGGAACTGCTGGACTTCTCTGCCAAGCGGCTGCAGCCTTTCACCAGATTCTTTCCTGCCGAGGTGACCGGGATTCGCTTTCCTCACAGGTCTGACGTGTTCCCTGGACGTGGCCTTCATCCTGGACAGCTCGGAGAGCGCGAAGGTGTTCCTGTTTGAGAAGCAAAAGGCCTTTGTCTTGAGCTTCAGCACCCGCCTCTCCATGCTGCAGGTAGCCGGCTGGACGCTGAAAGTGCGGATGGCTGCGCTCCAGTACAGCAGCTCCGTGTCCATCGAGCACAGATTCTCAGCCTGGAAGAACCTGGATCTGTTCCATGGTCAAGTCAGCGCCATGACCTACATCGGCCACGGCACCTACACCACCTACGCCATCGCCAACGCCTCACAGCTGCTGGTGCAGGAGACTCCGGCCGACAGCGTGCGGGTGGTGGTGCTGATGACCGAGGGCGTCGACCACCCACGCAACCCCGATGTGATCGCGGCGTCGGCGGAGGCCAAAGGTCACGGCATAAAGTTCTTCGCCGTGGGCTTGTCGGATATCGCCCAGCAGAGCCAGAACACCGCCAAGCTGCGCGCCATCGCCAGCTCGCCCGCCCAGCAGTTCGTGCAGAGTCTTCTTGATCCTCAGCTGGAGGAGAAGCTGCTCAAGGAGATCGTGAGTGTGGAGGGAACCCACGTGAAAATGATTGCATTAAACGTTATGGACTTGTTCATGCGATAGAGAAACAAATTAAGTAGCATACTTTTTTTAAAGAGTGCAGTATTTAGTGGCATCTAGTGGTGAAGTGGAAGATGGCAAAGAGCTTCTTCACCCCTTCTTTGAGTTGGAGAACAAACAGTGACCGTCAGGCTAAACTACAGGGGAGGGGGTTTCTTCTGAAAACCTTTGTCCCTGGTTTCCTTATGGGAAAGGCCACATCCTTGTTTTCTCTGTTATGGTTACGGCCTTTCTAGGTTTGTCCATGACAACGCTCATTCTGGTTGCTAAGTAGTTCCCTGCGCATTGGACAGCACAGGGAATTCAGCCATTTTAAGTGGAGAGGGGGTGGTTACCCAATTTTAAAGAGTACTGTGAACTGAACAATAGCTCATTGCTTCACAGGAAGTTACCCATCAAAAACCAAATTTAGCTTGTGTCAACTAACTTGCTGATGCGACTCTTTGAGGTCAAGTTAGCCTAAAAAGCAGCTTGAACAATCCCTAACTCAAACATGCAAGTACCCAGAGAAACAATGGAACTATTAGCGAGCTAAACAAATGTCCTTTAAGCTAACTATGTTCAATATTAGCTTAAAAGAAATGTTGACCCCGGATGTGTTAGCATTGTCAAGCGCTTTTATTTCAGTCGTGTAAAATTTCCACTGCAGCACCAACGGCTTTCCAAGATGGTAGCATGCGCAGAGTAAAGCAGGATGCTGACTGGTAAGATAATCGATTAGTCACTGCGCATCTCCACAGCACTAAAAATAACTGCAGCTTAAATTCTCATTGTAGCAAACATAATTATGGCTATTTAAAGTCAAGTTACCTATAAACCATTTCTTGAATAATCTATAAATAACATGTGCTAATATCAGGAGGGTCACAGCTTACTGAGCCGTTCGTTAGCATAGCCATGCAACGTCAGTCTTAGCCCATGTTCACCTTAGTCGTCGGTGCTAAAGAGCTAACGTTAGCCAATTTTGTCAATTTAGTGCATATGAGTGGGAAGACCAAAATATTAGGGACACAGTAAAGTTCAACAGCAGCATAAATTGCAATTTTTCAATTTCCTTTAACAAAAAAAAAAATTCCATTGGATTTGGATCACAGCAGAAAATAAAACAATGCTTTATAACTCTTCTACATTTTCTGCAACAAAATAATCATAATAATAAGCATAATTAAGTCAAAAGTTGATGTTGGCATCATCGGCATCGGGTCCAAAACGATCATATTTACTAAACTATTTCATATCATCGACTAAAACGAGAAGATTTCTGAAATTTCTGTCAACCAAACACATCATTTCAGACATTAAGCCAAACACTCATAAAAGAAACCCCTTGACTTTGGGTCGAGTACGTCACTTTTCAGTTGCTTGGCTGTTAGCATTCATGTCCTCGTCGGATTTATTCCGCTAGCTGCCGGTTTGTTTGCTGGACTCCTTGCTGTTGTTTTTCTGGCTACTCGACGCCCGTCAACGCCAACGTTTAAGTTGTTGGCATACTTCTTTACTGATCATGTATTTGAGGGAGAGAATGTGGTGACCCGGCTCCATTTCAGTCTTAAAAGTGTTGGGTTCGTCCATTCTGGGCTGTTGTGGGAAAATGGAGGCGCGACATGGAGGGCGCCATGGGGGGGAGGAGCTTAACAACCGCTACACACCGGTTTAAAAGCTGAGGAGCCATTTCTGAGAAATTTTTCTGAGAGTGAGCAAATGTTATGAAGGAAGAGATCAACTTTATCGTGAAAACAAAACCGTAACGTCATTAACGGCTCGAGAGACACCATTGGTCAAAAAAGAAAAGGAGAGTAAAGTAATAAATTGATCATTGATCATTTTAATGAAACTGTGTCGTACTCACATTTTTTTTGTGCGTCTGTTTTGCATCCAGGGTGCGGTTGTACTTGAAGGGGTAAGTTTTGATTTTTTTCTTTTTTTAAAAGAAATGTTTCGTTTAATTCAACATTAACTCAACTCTGATAGTTCGGATGGTCGCGCCGACTTATTTTCCCCTCCGCCGGTAGTGCCCACAGGCTCACATGTGTTTGTGCGAAAGAGGAGAGCGAGGCCCGCCCGGCAGCCCGGTGAGTTGTGATTTTCACGCTACAATTGCGCTTGTAAGGGAATCTCATTCTTTTCGGGTGGTTCCGTGCGTGATTCAGCGCCAAAATGACGTTTTCTTTATTCCAGGGTAGAAAAGGGGACCCGGGTTTCAGGGGGCCATCCGGTTCCAAAGGAGCGAGGGTGAGTCATGAGGAAAGCAACGGGGAAAAAAAAATCTATATTTGATGTTTATGTTTAATCATGAGTTGATTTCATTCCAAAAGGGGGAGCCGGGTGTGAATGGTCGACCTGGGAGTGACGGTCCGGAGGTAAAATGCTTCCCCTGTTTTATTGGCAAAAGTTGCTGTGAGGTAACACTTTGATTTTGATCCACTGCCTCAAACTTTACAGGGTCGTCCCGGTTACAAGGGCAACAAGGTGTGTAGACCTCTTTCCATCTGGCAACAAGCTTATCAGCTGTTTTCCATATATGTGAGCAAAAAAAAAAAAAAATCACCAGAGGATTTTACTTTGTGTTTTAGGGGGAGAGAGGAGACTGCGGCACTCCAGGGGAAAAGGGCGACATTGTATGCACAATACAACCCGCGTTATTTTAATAACTGCCACAGACTTTCGTCCTTACAATTCATTTTGTGTTATCTCGCAGGGGCAAGGGGGACCTCCAGGCCCCCAGGGAACAAAGGGAAAACAGGTAAAGTGGCAGAGTGTTGTTCTTTTATTGGACGGGATAGAATTAATGACTTACGTCGACCATTTTAATATTTTCATACCTCAGCGCCGTCGACAGCCAGAAGCAATACCTTTTTTTTGGGGTTGTCCAGACGTCTTCAAATTTGGTACAAACGTCAGCTCTGCCAGAAGGATGAAGTGATTAGATTTTTAGGGTCAAGAGGTCAAAGTTCAAGATGACTGTCAATATCTCAGGAACTCCTTGACAGATTTTCATTTTCTAAAATTGGGTACAAACATCACCAAGGACTGATTAGATTTTGGTGGTCAAAGGTCAAGGTCACTGTGACCTCACAAAACTCATTTTCTATCCACAATTCACCAGTTATTAGAAAACAATCACTCAAATATCTAAAAGAACAACATTATTTAATAGAAGTTCAGCATCACTTTGACTCGTTCTATTCTTGCAACGCCTGGAAGGACTTCCTTCAAGTTTGGCACAACTCAAGCTCAAGGCTCAAGGTTTTGGTGGTCAGGGGTCAAAGGTCAAAGTCATTATGATATTGCACCATGCCTGCATGACATGCCTTGGGGTGTATCTCCTTTAATCTGGCACAAATGTCCACTTGGACTCGAGCGTGAAGTGATCAGGAGGCCAGAGGTCGAGGTCACTGTCATGTCACCATTTGCGCCGTTTACGGCCAAATTTCAACAAAGGTTGAACAGGATGAAATGTGGACGTATTTCACACTTCATGCATTTGACGCAGTTCATTCAAAGTCTTCGCCACATTATATCATGGACAGAAATGGACATAAGCTGCAACTTGATTGGATGGCAAAGTAATGCAGCGGTGAAGTGAACATTTGTTGGAATAGCACTCTGCAGACGGTGTGCGCTGTATTCATATATTTTCCCTACCCGAGCGGAGCTCAAAGGTGAAGACTCATTGGAATTCAGCCTGGCAGTTTTTTTTTTTTTGAATAATCCTGCAGACAAAGCTGATGCGAGTAAAATCAGAAACCCTCAAGTAAAGGAGGTTAGAAAAGAACAGCATTTACTCATTTTGTTCGTGTCTAACATTTATTGTAATTTTCATGGGCCGTTGGCTCAAGTTGCCGGGACGTCGGCTCGTCTCAACAAAAAAAAAAAAAAGAGACTGTCGGCGACTCGTGGAGGAGGTGCAGCTCCGAGTTAGGCAGCAGGTGGAACTGCGTTGCCGTTGTTTTCGCAGACTGATCACTATCAAGTAATAATAGCTGATTTTATCATATTTTTGCAACGTCATGGCCCCGGCGTTCCCAGTTCACTTCGTGCTGTTTGCACTGACCCCGCACCGCGATGACGTCGACATCAAACGGGGCCCGTTGGCTTCTCCGGTTGGAAAAATGGAAGTGGAATTTGTCTCTTATTCTCTTTTGCACTAATGGAATGTGAATATTGGATTACGGCTAATCCCGATACTAATGTGGCCATCCAAAGCAGTGAATCCAGGCTTGCAGGATATTATTCTTCTGCAGGAACAGACTTTGTGTGGTGGGATTAGCGCCGAGACCTGGCCGCCCAGCGCCACTCTTCCTCCTCTGTGCTGCTGGCACACTGTCAATACAACCTTTCTGTTTTGGCATGAGAATCGAAGAACTTGAAAGCCGCAAATGTTGATTTTAGCACTGTTGGATTTTTTTTTTTTTTTTTTTTTCCTTCGGTGGTGGTGGTGGGTCGGCGTGGACATGCATGTCCGGCGTACGACATGGGAGCTTGATTTGAAACGCATACATGATTTTGGTGGCCGCATTTAAAAATCTTGTCACATTACAAAAAAAAAAAAAAAGACCATAGCTGAAAGATACTATAATAAGGTTTATGTAAACTTTTTTTGCAGGGTGCAATCGGACCACCTGGAGACAAAGGTCCTGAGGGCGCGTCAGGACCAAAAGTGAGTTCCCCCACGATCTGAAGACGCATTGAAATCTGATTATTCCATTCAATAGTTTCCGGCAGCCACTTGATGAATGATTGATTATCTGACTGTCAGATGCAAGTCCTTTAAAATCAACACATGATCACACTGGGATGAATTTGGCGGGTGACGCGGTGACATTTTGATAATAACGCTGCGATATTGTGATAAAAAAAAGAAACAATCCTATTGCAGAATATTATTGCAAACGAGTAGGGGGGCGTGTTAAAAAAAATAAAAGATGAGTGGTAGTTTCAGACTAGCCTCAGATTCTTTTATATGAGGTCATTACTGGCAAAATATAGGAATTTTCTCCTCAAAAAAACGTGACTCTGGCTTAAGTTTGAAATAGGATACACCTGCTGGCACGTGCAGTATTCTGTGTTTCGCGTTTTTATTTATTTTCATTTATTTTCATATTTCCACACAACAGCTGCCGTCAGACACCGTCGACCTTTTAAAAATGAACGCCCGGGCTAATAAGACGCAGCGTGCAGCAGAACTGCCCCACAGCTTCTTGACAAAGATCTCTTTGTGCACATGAGGTGTGATGATATCGGCGGCACATTGAGGAGAAACGCTGGAACAAAAGCCAGCGTTGTTCGAGAAAGTTCAGGCTGTGAGTCACTTGGCGTCACCAATTAAAGGCTGGAGTATGATGTGTATTTATAGAGTACTTCTGTCGGACACCAGCAAGATGCCGCAGAACATGTGCCGCATCCCAGGATGGAAGAAAAAAAAATTGGATGAAATTATGATCTCAAATAAAAAACTGTCATAGACGAGCCGTTTTATTCTCGTATTCCAGCATTAGAATCAACAATAGGAAGGAAGCAGGGGGTTAAATAATAATTTGACCAGACTTATTCTTCATGAATTTTAAACAAAGACGAGCTCCTGCATATGTTGCTGCGCGCGAAAGGGGGGGGCGACCGGATGAGATGACGTCATTTAATTTCTCGTCAGCCTGTTTCTGCAGCGTTTAGCTTCCATCACAGGACACGAAAAAAACCGAACTTTGTTCACTCGTTACAGGGAGACAGGGGACCCATCGGTGTACCCGGACCCCCAGGAGACATTGGCATCGGATTCCCAGGAGCAAAGGTGACCCATTATGTTAACAAAAATTCAAATACTCTCCCTAAAATAAAACACCTGCACTCCTCATTGCATTCAAGTGGCAAGATTTTGCCTTAATGTATCATTTTGAGGTAAAGGTCTATGGCTGCCTCTGGTTTCCATGCAGTTAACTACCAGAAAGCGGTCTTGTCACAATAGGCTGGAGCAAAAACTTGTCAGTTGTCACTTTAAGTTTTTTTTCCACTTCAAAATTGAGATAATAAGCTTTATTTGTACAGCACTTATTCTGGCAGTGTTAGAAAGACAAAACACACACACACACACAAAAAAAACAACAACAATGATACAGATTAAAAAGAAAGCAGAAAGTAAATTTTGTCGGAACAGTTGAAGATACAAAAACGATGATTAAAAATGGATTTCAACAATTAAAGCGATGAAATGACAATAAAGGGAATAGGCCTTTTGTGAAAGGTTTTAGGATGAGATGTAATGCAGCTTTAACAGCATCAGTTTGCTTCACCCAGGCCACCCTGGGAGCAGCCAGCAGGAATCCTTCCGAAGATCAGGACACACATGCCACCTTCAGCGGATCGGAATAGCCTCTGAAAATGTCATGGAGCTTGAACTATTCATGACAGAGCGGTCTTGTTCTCTGGCTCCATTCATATTTGTTCATTTTAAGGGTTGCGGGATGATCACATGCAGTTTTTTTTTGTTTGTTTTGTTTTTTAATAACTCAAAACCTGAGATGATTGCGGAGACGTTCAAGATTATGAACCGGCGCAGCGGCTCCGAACACACGAACGGCAGGTACTGAACGAGCACTGTCACCATGTGATGTGCCATTCTTGCAGGGTGAAAAGGGCATTCAGGGGAGATCAGGCCCCGCGGGTCCAGTTGGTGTCGGAGAACCGGGTCTGTCGGTGAGTGTTAAGATCACGTCCCTGTGTTACGTTGGTGGAACCGCATTTAGGTCTCACACCTGCAGGCTTTGAAGGTCTAGCCAACGCCGGTGGAGGTAAAGACAATGTGGCACCAGACTTTGGAAGATCTTCGTTCGGTGAAATTGTGGCTCCTGTCAGGTAAAATTCATCTGTTTGTTCCAGGGTCCTCCTGGACCACCCGGAATACAAGGAAACCCCGGACCGCCTGGAGAGGGGCTTTCAGGGCCAAAGGTGGGCCACGTTCATAACCATCTGACCTCGCGGCGTCTCAAAGCGGCAGTTTCAAAAGAAAGTTGCAGATTTTAATATCAGCCAAAGGCGCTGCAGCTAGAGGTCTTGGGCCATGATGAGTTAGACGGCATACACCGCAGAATACTGATATTGTCTTCATTTTTTTTTTCTTTTAATGCCTGCATAATATTTCAGGTTCGGCAGGTTCATTTGAGCAGATGTGTTTCTGGAGGCGTAACCGAGTTTCATTTGCATTTAAGGACAAACAAAGTGGCAGTTTTGAATAATGACCGTGGATATAATGGAGCCGATTCCCCGGTGTTTATTTTTACAGTTTGACAAGTAATGGCATACAAAACGTTGCCCATTTATGTAATAGGACTAATAACAAAACTTGAAATCTGCTGAACGTGAGCAAAGCTTTCAGTTATGCAAATTACCGCTTACCGCTTTTTTTTTGAGGGCGATCGAGGACATGAAGGTCCCAGGGGCAATCGCGGGCCTCCTGGTCTCGGGGTCAAAGGTGACAAGGTAAGGAAATGTACTCTGATATATAATTCTGGTCTGTTTTCAGAGCTCACTCATGTCTCATATAATTGCTGCAGCTGGGATTACTGCGTGTGTTTTGCATAATTTCACGAAATGACGATGGAGTCCAATCTTTTCTCAGGGCAGCATCGGCCCACCTGGGATTCCAGGCCCGGTTGGTTCGCCCGGTGTAGGAATTCAAGGAGAAAAGGTGAAAAAAAAGGATTTAAAAAAACTCACATCTGAGAGTCGGATTACGACTGTTGTTGCTCAAGCGCAACTCTGGTGAATTTTTCCAACTTTTTACCATGTTTATCTCAGGGTGATCCAGGTCCAACTGGACCTGCGGGGCCCACCGGAGCTCCAGGTATCGGACTAATGGGACCTAAGGTGAGACGGGAGCGGCGGCGTGTTTGTCTCAGAAACGGAAAACATAGCTCCTCATTTTGATCGGCATCCTTGTTGTTCTGCGTAATTTTACCACGCAAACACATTGACGAAACAAAGTCGGTTTGTTTAGTCAAGCACCTCAGGGACAGATTCAGAGAAAATGGGAAATATATACATTTTTATTTCCATTTCTTCTCAACTAATGCGGATAATCGGACTAAATAAATGACAAATAACTTATTTAATGCTTTTTGAACAATTTTAAAAGGTTTAAATACTCGATATGTACGATATGAAAAGGGTCGCTTAGAGTGACACTAACCTATCCCCATGTGGTCGGCTGTCTCTTTCAGCTGTGGGAGGCGTTTTACCTTGAGCTCATTGTTTTGGTTAAGTCAGCATAAAATGGAGAAATCTGGTGACTAGCTGGCGAGCATAATCAAGTATTTTTAGCACATAGATAAAAGCTAAAAGGAGAAGTGATCTAATATTGGGATAAACAGGTGGCCGTTTGCCGCTTCCACGCTCTCCAACTGATGTTTGTGTTGCCTTCAGGGCAGTCAGGGATTCTTGGGCGAGCCTGGACAGCCAGGCGAGAGAGGCGTGGGACAGCCGGGGCCAAAAGTAAGAACGCCACTGCGCCACTTCACCCACACTCCCCTGCAGCCGTCACCGGACACTTCACCTTAAAATCGGATACTAAAAGACAATCCGTAATTGCACATTCCTCGGTTATGGCTCCTCGGAATTCCGTTAAGCTGATCTAAACTGACTTATAATCGAGCAACAGTGACACATGAATTCATAAAGCATCTACATTCCAAGAGGTAATAAGTCATAAGATGCTCGTGTCTGATTCACGGTTCCAGTTTAGCAGTGACGAGTCAGCCATCTCTCTTTAATCATCCACTGTATACTCAATCTCGTCTGCATACTAACATGGTGGCTTTTTATTCTCCTCACAGGGTGATCCGGGTGCTGAGGGTTTACCGGGAATCCCAGGTCTTCCAGGAGAGGATGGACTTCCAGGACAAAAGGTAACACTTGGTATAAAACCTGTGATTTGTTTTCTACATTTCTCACTGGTCTGCTGCTTCCTTGACTATCGCAGGGTGACACTGGGTTACCGGGAGCCAGAGGACCAGACGGAGCTCCTGGCAAAGGCATCCCCGGAGAGAAGGTACCGAGGGCGTTTTCACAGCTGAGATCCATGAAAATATTCCGCGCCGTTATATGCACGCTTGCGGGCCCAGTGAACTTTACATGATGTAGGATGTGATCAAGGTTAATTGTTTGGAAGCGCATGAGCAGCAGGCTTGTGTTACTTTGGCAGGGAAACAGAGGAGACAGGGGGACCAGAGGCCAGCCGGGTGCTGTTGGTCCTGTGGGGCCAATCGGGCCAAAGGTATGTGTTTGCATAGCGCAGTGGTTCCCAAGCGAGGGGGCATGCCCCCAAGAGAGGGCCCAGAATCATTACAGGGGGATCAGTGCAGGGTGGCTTAATGTAAACATACACTGTGGTCACTTTAATTGTGTAGTCAACTGTGAGGTTGTTACGTCCAGCAGATGGCAGTAATCTAACATTTATTCATGGAAGGCTAAACAGACGAGTCTTCCATCCTTATAGACGTGAATGGTTCAGTACATTAAAACTAGACCCATGTACACATGTATACATTGTGACATGATGGGTTTTTTTTCTCAAAATCTAATGTTAAATCTTTGTACAATGTGAGCAAAGTTAAGACCAGAGCCAAATTCCTTGCTTGCACCCATAAAGCTGTTACTGATCAAAACCTGATTGGTTTTTTTTGTTTATTTTCCACGCTGAGCGAGGAAATGGGATCCGATCGCACGCGGGAAAGGTTTCACGCAAACAGGGTGTTTGAACTGCAGGATGAGATCAGAATCTTCCGGGTGGACGAGAGTCATGAACTCGCCGACAAGTTCCGACAATGCCCGCCTCCTCATGGAAGCTGCATAGCTCAGTGATATTCCTTTGTAACTAAGCGAGCTGAATCTGCAGATGCAGGGCACCGACACGCACCTTCCACTGTGGGTATGAAATCATTCACAAGGAAAGGTGGATCTGTGGAAGCAGCAATCTAGACTCTTTGGAGAACCTGAAATCATTAATTGAGCTGAAGAAGGTCCAGAACATTTTGATGCCAAAAGCATGAATATTCATTTCCAGCGGTACATCCCAGAGTTACAGGAGTCACACTTCTATATTAATAACATGTTTCAAACAAATTTAACAGGAAAGCAAAGAGTATATATGCGTTTGTTTGTGTATATGCATGTGTGACAAAATTTTAAAAAAGTGATGCATTTCAAATAATATTTATGATCTCATGTCATTGTGCAGTTTAAGAATTCCCTCATCTGTGTTTGCAGGTAAACTCTTAATTTTAGTCAAAGATTACATAATCTCATTATCAAAGTAATCAGTAATGTGACAAAAAAAAAGTAATGATTGCTACATTAAATACAGAAATATATTGAAACCAAATTTAAAAGTGTCCAATTCCTTCAAGTTATGCTGTCCATTGTTTTTATGTATCAGCCACTAACAACAACCCATTTGAAGCCATTTTCATACTTTAAGGTATTAGTCCATCGATTTCCAAGTTCCATCTCGTTGGCTTGTCCAGTGTTACTGTAATTACATTTGTTCTGTTTTAGGGGGAACCAGGATTTATTGGCCTTCAAGGTCCAACTGGACAACCAGGAAGAGGGATACCCGGGACCAAGGTAAGCCCGTGTCACGCTGTTACAGAGATGATTTGAAGTTGGTTCATTAATGTACTCTTGTTTTCTGTCAGGGGGAACCGGGCCCACAAGGACCAACTGGAGCTGTGGGTGCCCCTGGGAAGGGTATAATTGGACCAAAGGTGAGTCAGCTCAGGTTTACCCTTCAATCAACCTCCCATGCAAAGAACTGACAAAGTGGTGTGTTTGTAGGGTGACAGAGGGCCTCCTGGGCCTGCTGGGGTACCTGGGTTTAAAGGTGACGGTTATCCTGGCCCTCCAGTGAGTATCGACCCATCGTGCCCTCAAACTCCCTAATCATAACCATCCGGCACCAGGTTATTCCAATACTGTTTCTCAGGGACTTCCAGGGCCTCCTGGGTTGATGGGAGAGAGTGGACCAGAAGGAGTCGGTTTACCTGGACCGAAGGTAAACTTGATGCAAAATAAGAAACGGAACAGGGCACTTTTGCTTGAGGTTACCTTGTTACCATGGTTTCACCGGCATCTGCCATTTTGCAGTTCCCCATTTCTCTCTGTGATTACATTACTGTCATGACTGAGCTTTCATAACTGGCTTTTCTGCAGGGAGACAGAGGCTTGTCTGGGCCTCCTGGACCTGCTGGACCACCAGGAATTGGTCTTCTTGGTCCAAAGGTAATCTACCTGTTTGCAGTCACCATCTCACCTGTGAATCCTTTGAAAATGATGTTGGTTTCATTTTTTTTTTTTTTTAATGCAGGGTTCCATCGGCCAAATGGGGCCTCCCGGTCCAGTGGGGTTACCTGGAGAGGGCATTCAAGGACAAAAGGTACCCTGGTCAACTGCTGATTCAGTTTTATCAGTTATTACTGGATACTGTAACCAGTCTGTGTGTATTATACAGTGTTTGAATGACATCTGGACCTGGCTGTTCAAAGCTATACTCAACGGACCATCATGAGAGCAAGATTGAAAACAGGATTAATTAATATTTTACCATCTTGACCTCAATTTGCTGCCTGAGAAACTGATATACACTTGAGGTTTTCAGTCCTTTATTCTACATACATATATACGTTTCTTACAGTTATATCAAAATGAGACAGTTGATAACAACTACAGCTTACATGTGGTTTAAATGGGAGTGCCAAGTTTTGTTTTGTTTTGCTAATGCTAATGATAATATAATTTATGTTTTGTCTTTAAATAGATTGGTCGTGTTCATTCTTTAACTTTATTTCCAGGGGGAGCCTGGATTTCAGGGGATTCCCGGACCTCGAGGTCCTTCTGGTCTGGGTCTGCAGGGGGACAAGGTAGTGTTGTGATGTACCTATATTGTGAACACTCTCAGCAAATGTGGCGGTGGTTTAAAATCGGTGGTTTAAAACCTTCAGTTTTAATAAAAACATTAAAACCCCCACTGACTTTCAGATGGTTTGGATTGCAGTTGAACAGTCGGCCGATAACACAGCTGTTAACTTTCCTCTTGCAGGGCGACCGAGGCTTCAGTGGCGAGAGAGGAAAAAAGGGAGACAAAGGGGATGCTGGAGAACCAGGACCAACTGGACCTCTGGTACTGGGTTTTTGTTTTGTTTTTGTAAATGGGAGTCGACAGGTTTGACACCTTGCCGCTGAACGTCAGCCAGGTGCAGGATCAGCAGCGCAGTGCGTGGATGCCTTTGAGGGGCCGTCCATACTTTCCATGTTCCATATGCGAAGGCAACCGCTGGGTCTGCGGACATGCACATACCTGTACTACATTTTCCTTAGTCTGTGCATGTATGATAGAAATGATACACACACGCTATGAGCGTATGTTAAGTGCAGGCCATTAGTGGTAATTAAAAGCTGGTTCGCCAACCACCACTAGAAGTCAAGAACAATGAGTGTCAGCGAAAAGATGGCAGACAACAAGATGATTGTAACGACGGGAGTGCTGGCCAGTGTCCACGCACAACCTCTCCTCGAAACGTCCATTGTTCTGAAGAGGATAACCCCTTGCTAGCAGTAGCAAACGACATTAATGGTGCAGTAAACTGCCGACTGTGGATCCGAGCGAGTCAAGTGGGTGGTCCACACAATCACAAATCAGCATAGGAGACGGGAAGATACGGCAACGCTCATGTCAAATAGACGGGAAACGCATGAATTACCCTGAAGTGATACCGCTCTCTGATCACATGTCGTTGAAGTGTTCTCAGGAAAATATGAATGATTTATAAGACAGTGTCTTTCAAATCACAGGGTAGAGTGGGACAAAAGGGAGAGCCTGGACTTACAGTAAGTCAAATACGTCACTAGTACATGTCATATGGATTAGCCAGCAATTTGCAACAGTGGTATGCTTTTTTATTGTTTAAGAGCCTTGTATCCCAAAAATATGATTTTAATATGTGTACTTGTGCATGTGTTAAACCTACAGGAACTGATGGTAACATTTTAGCATAAATTGAAGCTAAAATCTCAAGATTTAAGGATTGTAGTCATGACTCATCCTGGTTGTAGCCACCTGTAAGTCTGTCCTGACAATATCGCACCCAATGTCTTTCACAGAGGGAAGAAATCGTCAAATTAGTGAGATCGATATGCAGTAAGTGTCTTTTCGACTTGTCATGATTTGTTAAGTCTAATTGTTTTCTAAAACCTGGCTCGGCCTCTGTTCCGTCATCACAGGCTGCGGAGTGAAATGCCGCCAAACCCCCCTGGAGCTCGTCTTTGTGATCGACAGCTCGGAGAGCGTTGGCCCTGACAACTTCAACATCATCAAGGACTTTGTGAACGGCCTCATTGACCAGGCATCAGTCAGCAGGGACACCACGCGGGTGGGGGTGGTCCTCTACAGCCACATCAACATGGTGGTGGTCAGCCTCAGGCAGGCGGCCACCCGTGACGAGACCAAGTCAGCGGTGCGCTCGATGGCCTACCTGGGTGAGGGCACTTTCACGGGCAGTGCGATCCAACGGGCCAGCCTGGAATTCAAGGCGGCTCGGGTGGGCGTGAGGAAGGTGGCCATCATCATCACTGATGGGCAGGCTGACAAGAGGGACATGGTCAACCTGGAGGATGCGGTGACAGAAGCTCAAGGAAGCAACATTGAGATGTTTGTGATCGGGGTGGCGAACCAGAGGGACCCTCTGTATGAGGAGTTCAAGACAGAGTTCAACCTCATGGCCTCTGAACCGGACAGCGAACACGTGTTCCTGATTGACGCCTTCAAAACACTCCCAGGTAACGATTTCATGATCGCAAGACGCACATTTGAAAGATCAGTCAGCTTTTTAAAAGGAGTATAGAAATATACATGAGCATGCTACTGAGGTCCAATCCCATTTCACCCCTTGGCCCATCTACTAGCCCTACCCTTTGTTTTCGAGTGCCCCCTTGGTTCTCGGAGGGGATTGACAGGTGGTAGTAGCTTGAAATCTTCTCCAATGAATTGGAACAACCATTTAGGACTCTGATCTGAGGTCACACTTAAGTCGACGTTAATGGTTTTTATATAAACAGACTGTAGCTGTTGGTGTTTTGTGGCTTTCTTTCGTCGATTTTGCAGGAATTTCTTCATGACCCTCGGCTGAAAGTGTGCTTCTGAAATTTTTTTTTGGCTGGCTGTGTAGCCCTGAGCCTGACTCCTTATCCCTAAAACCAATCAATAATGGGGACACCCTACCCCCCACACATGAATGCACTGAACAGAAGGGTAGGGCTAAAGGCTGAATTGGGAAACGGCCCAGGCTTATTTCACGAGAGATTTCTGTATTTCTTGTTCAATCTGAACTCTCCTCACGTGCTTAAAATGGGTTGCAGAGCTCATCTAGAAACCTGGGCTACTAATCTCCACCAACCCATGCTCTCGATCAAGTCTAGCCAAAGCACGCATTCTTGATGAAGCAGACTAGCTGTGCTTTTGAGTGTTAAACTCTCCATAAGTAATACCTAAACTTGGATACTGTAAGTCAAGCCCCACAGGAAGCAACTGCCTTCAAGAATTCTACCTCCACTCGGAAGAAAAGATTTAGGTGCAGCAAATGTCCAGATGTTAGAAGCTTTTATGCCGCTGACATTTGGTGGTGCCAAAGAGCAAAGCCCTAAAGTTAACCTTTGAATGGACGCAGAACACGCCGCAGTCATAGGGTGATGGGCCGAGCAACGGAAATTGGAACCAGAAAGTGGTTGGCTCAAAACGATCGCTCGGTCGACTGATCGTTTAAAACCCTAGCATATTTGGTGTACAGTATATCTTGATTGTTTTCTGATTTTTCAGCACTTGAAAATAAACTGCTGAGTCACATCTGCGAGGATGGCGAGAGACGTTTGTTCAGCTCTGTGCCGAGCTCCAGACTTTCTCCGGGGATCCCCGAAGTGTCCAGTAACGTGCAGGAGCCCCCGTACTTGCCCGACACCGACACGCCCACCTTCACCGGAGACTTCAGGAGAGTGCAGATCGTGGTGAGGAGCGCGTGCCGGCACTTTTCTACCTGTTCTTGTCAATTTTGGACCTTGTATCGTTGGCAATAGTTTGTCAGCTCATCAAATAAAGTATGCGTAATGGAGTATTTTAAACTTAGATGTCCATTTTCAAGCTTTAAACCATATATCACATGTTCGTTCGTGCCAAACTTGGGTATGTTAAGTTTAACTCTCCACTGTTCCAGCCCGGCCCGCCAGCATCGTATCTCGACAGAGAACCAGTCACTCCGCAGAGACCCAAGATAGATGACCGAACCACCTTAGAGACGCAGAGGTTCCCGTTCTTTGACAGGGAACCCTTCAGACCAGTGACTGAGTTCCTCCCTCAGTTCGAGATGAAGAACTCCGGAGCCATTGGGCCAGCCGGTCCCACCCTGAGGGCCCCGTTTGAGGAGCAGGTGGCGCCGCTGTCTCCACCAACTCCTCCTTCGCTGCCCTCTGATGCCATCATATCAGGTAAGTGTGAGAGGAACATTGGTTTAAATCAAGTTACGCAAGGGAGAAACAGATGTGTGCAGAACCATTGGACTCTGATAGATTCCGAAGTTTGACAGTCCTTTTTTTTTGTGCCTCTTCACTGGCGATAGTCAAGTCCATCCATCCATTTGTCCCTTCTTGTAAACGCGAATGCCTGCAGGCGAAATCTTCAAATTTGGCTCCAATGTCAACTCAGGCTCAAAGACTTTGGAGAGATTTTGTCCAGCTTGCGAATTTTGGTATCTCAGGAAAGCCTGGAACAAAAGTCTTCAAATTTGGCACAATTGTCAACTGGGGCTCAATGGTGAGCCGATTTGATTTTGGTGGTCACAAGTTAAATGGTCAAGGTCGCTATGACCTTAAATCCATCCCTGTTTTGTGGACACATTGTCTAAAGAGATACATGGAAGTGAAGTCTTCAACTTTGATAAGTGTTAACTCGGACCCGAGGGTGACCTGATTAGATTCTGATGGTAGTAGGTGGACGTTAATGGAAACTTGGCTGGTTTGCAGATGCAAACAACCGCGGGTTTGTAATTCTAGCGCTTGTTATTGTCGTCTCCAGCTGAGCGCTGCAGCCAGACCCTGGATCCAGGACCATGCCGGGACTACGTCGTGAGGTGGTACTATGACTCAACCTCTAACGCCTGCGCTCAGTTCTGGTTCGGAGGCTGTCTGGGGAACCCCAACCGGTTCGAGACCGAGAAGAGCTGCAAGGAAACCTGCGTAAAAGTCTAACGTGCACACGACCGCAGTCAAAAAACATTCACCTTTGTAAATGTTCATAAAACACTTTCTTCTGGCCTCATCACACCGTTTACTTTTACTTCAGCGTCTTAGAATTTTCCTGGTAGTGACTTTACAACAATAGGAAAATATACAGCAAACTTTACAAGTTAGAAGGAAAGTGTTTGATGGGGTATGTGTAACATTTCAAATGTTCGATCAAATGTTTCTGTTGGCCAGACGGATTCATGTCTTTTCTATTATTTGAGAGCACTAAACCAAGCTAAATCAGAGAAATTATTTCTATAATGTTACTTATCACTTTTGAGCCATTCTTTTAAAAATAATAATACAAAAAAAACACTAATTTGCTATTATTCACATAATTCAATGATGTATTTTTTTACTTCATCTTTTCAGTGTTTAATCATGCGTCATTTCCTTAAAGAAAAGCAAATAAAGTTATGATTTTGAATCAGTGATGTGACAGTTATTGCATCTGTAACTTATACCCATATGCAAATGGAATTCATGTACATACAGAATTTTGAATTTCCACATATAAATTACATGGAAATGAGATAAAAACATATGTACATATACGTATAAAATATATATGAAACCTATTAGAAATAGAACAGTTTCATATATTAATTTCATATATTTCCAGCTCTAACAAGCATATTTTGACAAATATGTAATGTGTAGTATAGTCTACAGTATAAGCAGTTATATATATGTATTTGTATTATTGTGTAGTATGCAAATGACACATAAACACATACATTAAATATATTTACTATTATATGCATCAATTTATCATATACCTATTAAAATATCCCGTTTATGCAAATATAGTAATATAATGCATAATGCATACACTAATGAGCCATAACATTACAACCACTGCATGTTTACCACAAAATATAATGCAACAGCCCCGCAATAAATTCAACCTTCAGGAGTTTTATGTATAATCGTTATTTCATGTGCTTGAGAGACGTGTTGACATGTTTGAATGATTGGGACTGTAATTTGTGAGGCTGGTAAACCCTGCTGGGTTATCTAGAGAGGCGTCCCTAATATTTTGGTCCCCCAAATACACATGAGTGGGAGGGCCAAAATATTAGGGGCAGGTCTTAATGTAATCCAGCCATGTCGAACAACCTCACAAATTACAGTCACAAAAACAATCAAATATGTAAATACCCCTCTCAAACAGACTCAATAAAACTCAAACAGTGGTCATAATGTTGTATTTGATCCGTGTATTTCACATACAGGTAACACGTATGGACTTTAGTGGGTATTTTGTTAGTTTCTTAAAATAATAGCCCATTTCCTCTCGACGTATTTATGAATTTCAAGAGCTAATTTTTCCACGATTCTTTTGGCCTGATAAAAAGTTATGGGAGGGAATAAAATCCAAGAGTGAAGCGGGTCGCGCCGTTCAGCGTGAAGCACAAGAGAAGGATGACTCACGGAGAAACGCTTCCCTCCACCCGAAAGTTTCAAGTTGGGCATGATTGCGTGTAATTACTGCGGAGAGGCTGGTCTCACCTGCTTGAAGCGTGTGGAGTAGCTGTCCAGCTGGGGAGGCGTGTCCTCCTCCTCCTCTTCCTCCTCTTCCTCGGCGCCGCCGGGGGACCATCTTGAGGATTACAAAAACAGCCGGACGCGCTGGCGAGCTGGCGCTTTGCGCAAGTGTCACTTGTGAGCCGAGTGTTCAGCTGCTGCAAGTTAATGAAACAGGCTGCGGTAGGAAAATAGAAATTTAATCTTCAAATTGCACATCCAGCAGATCGCATCGCATTCATTTGTAGAAGACAAGGAAGGAGGACATGATGATGTATCCGGGCTGCTGGGATGGGTTCGGATCCTTCCCGCCAAACAGGCCGAAGTAGATGACGGTGTTGGTTTCAAACTCGCTCTTGTCCAACTGGAGGAGCAGAAAAAAAAATCCACGGTCATAAAAGAAAACAAAACAACAACAAAAAAAATCACATTTAATGAGGTAAGGTTTCCTTGTCAGGTCTTGAAGAAGTTCCCAGAGAGCGGCTTTATAAGCACTTCCAAAAAGTAGTTTCCAGAATTATTGCTTATTATTTGCCAGGTGGCCACAAACAATCGTAGGATAATGGTGTTATTTCATTTAAAATGCTAAAAAAAAAATGTTCAGAAAATTTAGAATAAATGATTGCGGAGGTGAAACACCAGAACTTTAGCGCCCCACAGTGGAAAAAAGTGACATTACAAAAGGGTCCTGCGTCAGACTGCCGAGAATTTCCTCTTTATGTCTCATTCCCTGCAAAGAAACACTTGTTTCCACTCATAATAGGTGCAGCATATTAAAAAGGAGCTGCGAGAGCACAGACTATGATCCGATTTGTCCTTTTGTGCCACTTGTAGATGAGCATTAAAATCCTCAAGAAAACACAGATTTATAGTTTGAACAGGCAGCACGGCGATTTCAGGAGACTTTAAGGTCAATTACTCCTCCAGAATAATTAGGCCCTCCTTACGTCTCATGGGATTACCTCACTTACTTCAAGTACGACTGCAGCATCAATCTGCCGGAGGAAAAGCGGCACACCGGACTCCAAATTGTGCCCCGGATAACCCTGAACATGAGCCATCGAGCTCGGCTCAATATCGATGCGACATCCCAGGAGGAAAAACCCTCAGTGTGTTTTTTAAATGTTTTCAAGTTGAAGAAAACTGGTAGTTCCATTAGTTTTAGGTGACAGTGGTGAAATATTTATTCACTACAATAAATATGGTAAAGGGGTTTTATCGAGCGCCTTTTGGGTGTTGAACTCAAATTCATGTGGGAGGAGAATCCTGGTTTTGCGATCAGGGGGGTGAATTGGAGAGATGTGCGACTATGACCCCACTCAAATGACTGTAAAATCAATGTAAAATTAAAAAAGACGCAAGCGGCTTTTAAGAAGCACATCAAGGAGCAGACCTGCTTGGTGATGTCGGTCCTCCAGGGGTCGACCTGCAGTCCGTCGCACCAGCCGCCGCGGCCGTACAGCCAAGTGCCGTGTTCATTGGGCACCGCGCCCTCTTTGACCCTCATGGCGCAGCCCAGCGCCGTCCCTGTTGGTTCGCCGCCGCCAAAGACGCCCCAAAGACACACCGAGACGTGACCGGTTAATGCAGGAAACGACCGATTTAAATCTGTCACACCCATCTGCAGCCTCCGAGAAATATTCAGAATGGAAGCGGGAGAAAAATTATCTTTTTGATGCGTAATTAAATGTGTGGGGTGGTCATCAAGTAAAAATATATATATATTTAACAGATTAATTTTAACAATTGCTTTAGGTCGGACAGAATAAGCTGAGTTTAAAAAGCGATTAAATTACTGATTGAAGAGAACCATTAGTTTGAGCCCCCATTTAGCCAAACCATTCATGAAAAAAAATGTGTTTTATCCTTAAAACGCCCTCAGTAGGAGTTGGATAATTATGAATATGCAAATATTTTTAATTTAAGGTGCATAAGATGTGTCACAATGTGTAAAGTCCATCCAGTTTTTGAGCCCGCGAGGCCCCAAGCATCCATATCACCCTTGAACCCTGGCATCCGAACTCTGTGATATCACAGATCCCGCTTGTAACTCCGCCCCTTAAAAATGAGACTTTCAGTCCACACATTTATCGACGAAATGAGAAAACGGCCTCTTTGTGACAGACTCCGTGCGCGTGCTCATTCTACACAGTCGGAGGTGGAGCGGTCAAATGTGCGAGCAAGAGGGGAAAAAAAAAACACATTTTTGGACAGGAGGCGGAGCTTTAAACTCCTTTTTGCCTCTGAAAACAAACTCACGGCTTCATGAAATCTGTTCTAGAAAATAAAAAACAATTAAAAAAAAACCCTTCTAAAGCCTGAACCTTCATTCTTGGCCTCGGATATGTGAGCGCCTCTCGCTCACCTGCCGAGTCGAAGGTGCGCGTGTTGTTGAAAGCGGAGTTGACCAGGAAGTGGTGGGAGGTGACGCAGAACTCGCCGCAGCCGTTCTCGTCGCTGCCGTGGCCCGTGATGACGGCGTACAGCTCCACCTGAGCACGCGCGCACACACACACACGCACGCACACACACACACACGCACAGCTGCCGTAAAGCTCAGGCAAGGGCGGACAGCGAGCGTTTCCTCGTCAACCTCTGACCCGCTTACCTGTCTGGTCGAGGGCGGGACGGCGAACTCGATTGGCTGGTATCTCTTGTTGTAGGTTTTGTCGAAGGTCCCGCCGCTGTAGAGAGGCGTCACGCTGAAGGGGCGGAGCTTCGGCCCATGATCACCTGTGTGATAGAGGAGGGCTTGAGCTACTGAAAACTTGTTGGGTAATAGTGACTTGACATTGCGCCGTCAAACCGGGTGATGCAGCGGAGGAGGATGATGATGATGATAATGATGATGACAAGGAGGTCATGTTTTCATTTGTGTTTGTTTATTTGTTAAGAGGCAAAAAATTGACCTGGGTTTCACTCAAAATGGGGGAGGAGGTGTGTCACGGCGCAGGGAGGAGCCCATTGCATTCTGAGGCAGATACATTAAAGTCAGTAAAAAAAAAAAAAAAATCTTATTTAGGGCCTGAGCATTTGTGTGAACTATTGTCATCATTATTAGCGTAGCACTTCTTCTTCCAAAAGTTATGCATTTTTTGAGAGCCTGGATGGACGTGGCGAAAAATGTGATATTTTAACTCGCAACAATGAAAAACAGCCCTGCTTCAAATACATGTACGATGATAGTTTTTTTTTCACGCTTTAAAAGTCTTTAAATAAGTTCTTTTCTTTGTTAAATAAGCTCTTTTTTGATGGGGGTGTGGCTTAATGATTGACAGCAACGGCCTCGTTTTTGTACAGCATGAGGGCGTGGAGGTGCATCACCACTAAATAAATAAATAAATAAATAAATATCATCGCGTTCGTACCCGTCTGGTTGCGGACGCTGAACCTCAGGTTGAGCGAGACGATCCAGGGCATCGCCCACGGCACCGTCTTCATGGTGAAGGTGCACTTGCTGGCGTCCAGCACAGGGAGGAGGGGCGACACGTCCGTCTGCCAGTGGCCGATACCTCTGCGCATGCACACACACGCACGCACACACACGCACACGTATTTATAAATATAATAACGGGAGGACACACGCGTCTTTTACAACCAAACATCTGCTTATTTCTGAAAGAAAATGCATGAGGATCAATTACATCGTTTTGATGCAACCTGTGATATGAACTTAGCGGATAATATGCTGATGTCACCAATTATTTATTTTACATTTGAATTATATATATTTGAGAAGCTGCAATAGGCCAAGGCTTTTTCTTGAAAAGTAGCTAGAATTATTAAAATTACCAAAATAGATGGATAGATGGATGGATAGATGGTCATTCTGGGACATTTAGTGGGTCAAATTTAATCTGTTAGGATGTCATGCTGAGGAGCTGCCAGTGTCAGCGTGACCCTGCTCACGCTACCGGGCACATCTTCGTTTGCAGGTTGCTTCGTTTCTGCACAGTTCAGGATCCACATGGTCATCAATCCCATAATTACTCCAACGGGACCAGCTCCTCACCATTCTGCAGTGGAGCCTCCGTGTTATGTAACGCTCGGCCATTTTAAGTCCTGCACCGCTGAGGAGGTGCTGCCAGAGATCGTTTTTTTAATCTCTGTAATATCAAACTTATGGTTTACCTTTGTGAATTGCCAAAATTATTTTTTTTTTCTCCTTAGCCAACTGTTGAGGGTTTGCACTGTGAACATATTAGATAAATCTTGACACACCCATCAGCCATAACATTATAACCACTGCATGTTTATCACACATTAAATTTATGTCGAATGTTGATTGAATCTGTTTGGGAGAGGTGTTGACATATTTTAATTATTGTTAGTGGGACCGCAATTTGTGATGTTTTTGACCCAATATGACCCAGTCCGGTTAAAACGCGTCGCAAATTACAGTCCCAACAACAATCATTAAAATATTTCAACACCCCTCTCACCCACACTCAATAAATATTCAACATAAAACTCCTGAGGGGGGAATTTATTGCAGGGCTGTTGACATATTTTAATTGTTATTGGGACTGTAGTTTGTGATATTCTTGAACTGCCACACGGAGACGCGTCACTAAAACTTTGGTACCCTAATGCATTTAAGTGGGATGACCAAAAATGCTTAATCACAGTATATTAGATATATTAGTGATTTACTAATCTGTATTTTTGTTATCCAATTGAATGCCCTGAGCTCCATTTTTAACTGCAGACTATATAAATGTATTTGCAATCGTGAAAAACGCATGAAAACGCACCAGTGTGCAGCAGGTGATAAAAGTCCGTTTTTCCAACGCTACGCTGGCAAAAACGCAGATTTTTTTTTTATTTTTTTGAACGTTTTGTAACGTCGCAGGTGTCGCGAGTCAAACCACGGCGGCCGCTCGCCGCGCCTTTCCCTCCAGAGTTCGGCGTCGGCCGCGGCACCAACCTGCGGAACGCGGTGATCCAGCGGCCGAGCTCGGTGCCGCAGTGCGGGCCGAGGCGCTCGCAGCACACGAACAGCTGCACCGTGTGGTCCCACTGAGCGCAGGAGGCGTCGCGGCGGCCGGGACAGGACAGCGAGGCGTCCAGCTCCAGCGTGTCGAAGTTCTGCAGGTCTGCAGAGGAGGAAGGGACACAAATGTCGCGGCTTTAGAGCTCCTGCATCTGCATCCCGGTCAAGTGACATCTTAGCAGGAGGCGTCTTTGCATTTTTGCGCTACTTTTGTCTCTGGATGTTCATGTATTACGGCTGTGCATCGCATGACTGAACTCAATCAGGGCAATTTCCTAACCACTGGAAGTAAATGGAAAGTACTCAGTATGTGTCACTTTCTGAAATGAAAGAGTACAGAAACGTTGGATGCAAAATACTGATATATACGCTCACCGGCCAGTTTATTAGGTACACCTGTCCGACTGCCTGCCCATGCAAATATCTCACCAGCCAATCACATGGCAGCAACTCAACGCATTTAAGCGCGTGCAGGTGATCAAGAGGATCCGCCGAAGTTCAAACCGAGCATCAGAATGGAAAAGAAAGGCGGTTTAAGTGGCTTTAGATGTGTCGTGGTTGTTGGTTTGAGTATTTCAGCAACTGCTGGGCTACAACCATCTCCGGGGTCTACAGAGGATGGTCCCAAAAAGGAGAAGATACCCAGTGATGGTCAGTTCTCTGGGAGAAGATGCCTTGTTGATGCCAGAGGTCAGAGGTGAATGGCCAGACTGGTCTCAGCTGACAGAGACAACAGTATCTCATACCCAAGTCTGCAGGAGAGCACCTCTGAACCCACAACGCGTCCAACGGGCTCCAGCAGCAGAGGACCTCTTACGAGCTCCATCTTGCTAGCTAATAAAAGTGGCCGGCGAGTGTGAGCCCGCCTGCATGTGTTGCAGGTTAAATTACCCGACGGCAGGCTGACGGTGGCCACCGCTCCTTCCTTCCCCTGCATTTGGACTTTGTCAAAGACGGGCAGCACGGTGGCAGCGGTCTGCAGTTTGGCCTGGAGCTCCGCGTAGAAGTCGAACCTGAGACACATAAAGAAGGAAAAAAAAAAGATATTGAAGCGTACATTTCAAATTGTGAGAACCCATCTCCCCCGCCCACATCAGATACTCAGTCACACTGGACAAAATAAGCTTCGCGATTAAAAGGGCTCTTTCAAGAAATTACTTTTTTTTTTTTTTTTTACTGTCCTTTGTTTGGCTTAAATGGATAGTTTGAGTTTTTTTAAGTGTGGTTGTATGAGGCAAATATGTATATAGTCAGTGTAAAAAAAACCTGCAGTAGATGGCGCTCTGCTCGCAAACAAGGAAAATACATTTTTATCTCGTTTTACAAAGACTCATCCAAAAAAAAAAAATCAATATCTGCTTTTTTTTTCAATCTGTTTTTTTGCTCCATTTCTATATTCACATGTATTGAGGTTGGAAAAAATGTTGTTCCACTTAAAAATATTCAAAATATAGCAAACTCCTCAAGGCATATTGATTATATAAAGTTTTTTTTTTTTTTAACTAGCAAAAAAAAAAAACTTTTTCCCAGGATGCACTAAGAACATGTGCATTTACCAGCACCATGGCGGAAGAATGACACACGCCAATCACCCACGGGCCAAACAGGGGAGGAAAAATTTAAACCACATTAAAAACAGCTGTTTTTTTTTAATATTCCGATGCAGATTGCATCTCCAGAAACTCCCCCCAAACGTTCCGTTCCCGCTCCGCTCTCACCACTGAGCCTGCCAGTTGACGAAGCTGAACGCCGGGTAGAGGAACCAGCCCATCTCGGCCAGCGCCCCCTGCTGGTCGATGCCGATGAAGAAGTTCGGGGACGGGGTGGTCTGGAAGGACACGCTCACCGGCTGCCCAAACCTGCCCCGGGGGAAGGAGCGAACGTCGTGACCACAGCCGGCAAAAAGTGAGACAGGTCACTGCGTCTTTTTAAAAACGGGCACGGGTCCTACATCCGGTGTTTTCGCTTATTCATATTCTTGTGATGTTTTGTTTTGGAGATTTTTAAGGATGCGTGACCGTCGCCTTAGCAGATAAGCAGCTTAATCTGAGAGGACGCAGACACTTAATCTCTGCTCACGCCCCTGCCGGGCGTCCTAATCCCTCCCGGTGATCCCGTCTTACCGGAGCGCCTGAGCGACCGCAGGCTCCAGGTGCACCATGGCGGCGGCGATGCCCAGCGGCGAGTCGCATTCATCCCCGACGCAGTTCATGTCCTGGAGAGGGTTGCCAGGGAGGGCGTAGACGAGGACACCGGAGGCGTTGGATTTGGCCATGTTCTGCACCTGGGGGGACGAGACACACGGCAAAATTCACCATCGCGGTCCAAGGTCGCTTCCACCTGCAAGGTTCCAAACATATTTTAGAAGGGGGACCTCATGGCACCCGGCACCGTAAGTGGTCCCCTGATGTCTCCGGCTTTCATTAAAGGGATAGTTGGCGGGTCAAGTAGGGCTGTGTGAGGAACCGGTGGACAGCGAGCGTGTGAGCTGCAGTAGGCGACGCCCTGCTCGCTCTCAGTTTGGAGAGGCCAAGGAAGTGGCAATTAATGGTGATGGACGGAAAAAAAAACTTAGCTAGCTTATAAAAAGGCACAGAATCGACAGCCATTGAAGTGTTCACTGAGTTTCTGATACTTTCACCACTTTATCCTGCCGTCAAACCCGCCTTTTATTGGGAACTACAATTTTTTTATTTAGAACTACAGTTCCAAATAAGCTAAGCTTTGTAATGCATTGCAGCGCAGATCGGCTGTTTTTGGCGGGACTTACCGCCCAGTGACAACCCAAAGAAAATATTCCAGATATGGCAGACAGTTAAACACACAGTAAGCTGATTTCACTTTTAATGTGAGCCTTTTTAAACCGGCTAAAATGTGTTTCGCCTGGGAGCCCCGCCCACAGCGATCCATTCAGACTTCTGGCGAGGACACCCGCGCTGAGTTTTTCCAAACTGAGAGCGAGCAGAGCGTCGTCTACTGTCCGTCAGCGCCTCTTACAACCACAATTTGAAAAAACAACAACACCAGAACACACAAAAAAAAATACAAACTATCCCTTTAAGAGTGCCGCTGTTTTCATGACTATTCATCCTCCCTTAAAAGATTCTGTCTCACACATATTACAGACTTGAACTACAACCAGAATTCATACAATTATGCAGTTTCCACACTCACACACTGATAAAAAAAACCTTTGTAAACTTTGCCAAAAATAACTTGATGCATTCGAGCTGCAACAACAAATTGATTGGCTTTCAACTATTAAATTAATCGCCAACTAGAGGAGCATTTTTTAAAATCCGTTTTCTTAAATGTCAACATTTCTTTGCTCCTCTTTGACAGTAAAGTAAATATCTGTGGCTTATGGATTCCATATTGAGTTTTGGGGGAACAATTTCTGTATGTTCTGACATTTTACATCCCAAACAACAAATCAAATTATCAGGAAAATAAATAATCAGGAATATAAATCACCAGATTAATCACCAGCAAAGATATCCTTGGTTAGTCACTAAGCGCTGCATCTGGCCAAGTGACTGAAGACGAACTAATCACTTAATTGTCAGAATATATTTTTATTCATGCAAAAAATTTCTGATATTTTATAGACTATACCATTAATCGAGTAAGAATTTGGAACCATTAATTACACTATATTGTATATAAATTGACAGTCTACATGTTGAGCATATAAGAGGTGTTTTATAAAAAGAATAGACAAGCTCTGTTTGACCTTGGTAAAGAAGGAGCAGTTCCCCTCAGACGCCCAGGCAACAGCACCCGCCACCGCGGAGGACAAAGCACACCCGTCCCCCGCATCACTCAGCCGGTACGACCTCTGACCCCAGCGCGCCATCAGCCAGTCGTACCTGGCGTCCAATCTCTTGATAACCAAAGGCATCTTCCAGCCTGCTCAGGGGGGGGAAAGCCACAGTTAATGCAGACCAGAAGACGGCGGGCAAAACTGCAAACGGCCACGCCGCCCCGCCAGGTGTGCCGCCTCTTACCCTCGGAGGTGAAGGCAGCCTGGGAGAGGCCGCAGTTGTGGCCCGCGCAGCCCCAGTAGTGCAGCACGCCGGGGATCCAGTTGCCCAGAGCGAAGACCGGCAGCGGAGAGAAGTGAAGCCGGGACAGAACCTCCACCCTGCTGCACGCACGCACAAGTTAAACACACACAACCACGGCAACAGTGTTAAACATATGTTTTAAATACTATCATCCCATATGTATTTATTGGCTTTGGTGTTTGTTTAGTGTAATCTGAAAATCAAATTGGGGTTATTTTATGGCGTAACAAATAATGCCAGGCTCGGTGGTGAAAATCCCCCTTATACTGCATACACCCATCAGCCATAACATTATGACCACCGCCTGTTTACCATTGAATCTAATGCAGCAGCCCTGCTAAAGATTCTCCCTTCAGGAGGTTTGATGTTGATTTCTTATTAAATCTGTTTGGGAGAGGTGTTGACATATTTTAAATAATTGCTACTGGGACTGCAGTGCGTGAAGTTGTTGACCCAGGATAACCCAGCACAGTTAAACAGCATCGCAAATTACAGTCCCAACAACACTCATTAAAGTATTTCAACATCCATTTCAACATAAAACTCCTTAATGGAGAATTTATTGCAGGGCTGTTGACATATTTTAATTGTCATTGGGACTGTAGTTTGTGATATTCTTGAACTGCCACACCGAGACGTGTCACTAAAACTTTGGTACCCTAACGCCTATAAGTGGGATGACCAAAAGTGCTTGATCAGAGTATATCAGATATATTAGTGATTTACTAATCTGTATTTTTGTTATCCAATTGGATGCCCTGATCTCTATTTTTAACTGTAGACTTTGCAGTATTTGCACAGTTAAACAGCATCACAAATTACAGTCCCAACAACACTCTTTAAAATAGGTCAACACCCCTCTCACACACACTCAAACAACATACAACTCCTTCTGAAGGGAGAATTTATTGCAGGACTGTTGCATGATATTCTATGGTAAACATGCGGTGGTCATAATGTTGCGCTTGATCGGCGTTTATACAGATACATAACACTGCACTGCAAAGGCTGCTTTATATTTGGTTTTAGCTGATGACCGCTCATCCTCTCTCTTCCTCTGGCTGATGTGTGTCATCACAGATTGTTCCTGTTTCGATTTTTTTGCTGCTTTTTTTTTTTTTTTTTAACGTGGGAGCAGGTTATTTATCATTTTCTGGCATCTGCTGCTTAATAAACTCAAGTGCTTCACTGACAACAATCTCTTCACTTTTTAAAAATGTTGTTCTTCCCACCTGTTTTACTTATTTTTCAACCATGACTGCTGTTGCTCATCTGATTATTCATGTTTTTATCCGTCCATACTGGTGAATAAAGTCATTTCAGATACGAGGACTCGAATGACCTTTGAACTCTGAACGCATCTTTACGGCACAGTTAAGTGTGTCGGGTGTTGCGTTCACGGCCTGCCGTACAGCGCAGCATCGACGCAGCCGAGTTTCAGCTGCTCTGCATCGACCACTCTCGGCCTTCCGAGCAGCGGCGGCGGAGGTCGGCGTCCGGTCACCTGTTGTTGGCGGCCCGGTGCAGCTGCTCTCGCATCCAGAGCACGTCACTGACCGCGGAGTCGTCCAAAGACAGGAAGAGCACCTGAGCGCTGGCCGGCAGGTCCCGGACGAGACTGGACAGAGACTCCTCCGAGCTCCACAGACTCTCCAGGAACCCGGAGTTGTTGGTGAAGGCGTGGATGACCAGAGACCCCTTCACGGCCCCGGGCTCGTATACAAACTCCCCATCCAGAGTTGGAACTCTGAACGCGGCAGCGACGTCCCCCGGTTCCTCACCGGCGGCGCCGGGGGCCTTCGGGCCAGACGTCTTCCTGGTTCTCAAGCTGACCGGGTCGTCGTCGGTCAGCTTCACCCGCCGCCTCGCGCTGCCGGCGGCTCCGGCCACATGAGCGGCCGCGGCGACAAGGAGCCACAGCAGCAGCAGCAGCAGCAGCGAAGGCTTTGAACGCAGCACAGCCATGTTTCCAACCACGGGGAGCGGCCCTGAACTCACCACAAACGGCAGGGTCCGCGCATCACACTGCAGTCAGATGTCGGTACGAATCTGAGGCGCCGCCCGCTGGCCGGAAAGAGGCGGGCCGCGCTGAGAAGTACGGCGGCCGCAGTTGGACAAAAGGGCTAAAATCCTTAACCATCCGCCTCCCTTCACGGTGCTCGTCGGTTTGATGGGAATCGCTCTCATCTGCGGGAAACTACACTGATATTTAATGTGTTTATAAAATAAATAATCTGAGCTAAATTAATAAACTTGGATTTTTTTTCCCCCATATGAATGCAATGATTATCCAATTTTTATTCTCTGTGATGTTTGTGAGGACGGTTTTTCTGTGAGACCACAAATAGATTTATGCCTAAACTATGTTTATAAGTCTTTCTTCTTCTGTTTCATTTGAGGTTTTCCCCCCCTTACCGTTCCCAAACGTTTTTTTGGGCCTGTTTCCAACCTGATTGAAAAAAAAAACCCAAAACAAAACAGGACAGTAAAATTGTTACTAATAAACCAGAATCATCATTTAAGTGCAACAAAAACAAACAAAAGCTCTTCAAAGGTAATTTTTCTTCTTTTTCAAAACCAGCAATGAAATGATCAAGCAAAAAAAAAAGTGTGTGGTTTAGGTTTTGATGTGTTGACAGACTACTACTACTACTACATTTGCTACTTTCTTTTAATTGATATTTGAATGTATGTTTTATGTTTGGTTTCAAAATCTGTTTCTGTATGAATTCTAATTATTATTATTAGCATTAATAATAAGAAAGTTAAAGGATTATTCACATTTTTTTGACAGAAGTGAGACATATTAGCCCATTGCCATTGTTATTAGTACTAATAATTCAATTTTGAGGGGGTTAATATCATCTCACTTGTGAATATCCCTTTAACTTTCTGCCCTGAAGATTCCATGGGAACATTATTTCACTATTTTTAATGCATCCCCCGTGACACCTTCAATAAACATCTCTTAAAAGTGGTTGGTTTTCTGTATTGAATTTATCACGCAGGACCGTTGTTATTCTTTATAGCTTAATGATGCAGCTGGCAGGGCTGAGAAATATGAGTTTTCCTCTTGAGGCGGAACGTCCACCTACGTCTTAACTGGAATCCTGGCAAGATAAACACGATATCAAGATGTGTCATGTGAAGCCCTGTGACTCAGCCGGGATGAAGCTCTGGGGGACCCTCATCATCCTCATCATCCACTCCAGCTGTGCGTAAAGGCGCCGCAGTACACAAACGAGGACGCGCCAGTGTGTGTGCGGGCACCCGAACTGATCCGCCGGTCCGCGCTCTCACGCATCCGCACAGCCACTAGTTTTTAATCCAGACTTGTGATCCCCCATCTGTATGCAGCCATCAGGTTGCCATGGAGATGATTAAACCGGCTCTGATTGTCGTCCTGCTGCTGACTCGCGTTTTCTGTCAGAAAGTGGACGCTGACAGCTGGAGAGGAGCCGTCGCCAAGGTAGGACTTTTCAAACGTTCTTCACCCATTAATCATTAAATCGTGATTGTCTTCATAAAAAAAAAAATAGTGGATACTTCCTGAAACAGATTACAGCCTTAATTCACATTGGTTTTACTCTTTTTTCACATTTCTCTCTTTTTCACTGGAGATTGAATGCCCAGAACCTGAATTAATTCAAGATATATTAACGAGAATGACCAGAAAAGCCGGACCACGTCGATATGCGGGGAGGAAACAGTCTGGTGGGTGACCCAAACCCTTTACTGCCTCCCAAATATTAGATAATGTGTTCACGTCAAAGTAATTATTCACCTATTTTTTTCCCCTTCTTTCCTCCCACTCAGCCAAAACGCGTAAAGGTGAGCTTTTCTAAAAAAAGTTTCCAGCGTCAAACGCTTCTTCCTGCAGACGTTCAAGCAAAAAAAAAAAAAAAAAAAAAAGTCTTTCTGACTGATGTTTTCACTTTCAGGACATGTATTTCAAACTTTTGTGGGTCTGATGGGTAAAAGGGGCTTCGAGCTGCCAGCGGTGGGATGAAGTGGAGATCTGCAGCGGCTGATTTCATCCCTGCAGGAGACACCTGATCTGCGCACTTTTTTTTGTTTTTCCCATTTCACAATAACCTCAAAAGGCTGTGACGTGTTTGTTCATCATGTGACTGTTCTGACGTTTTTGAGCCTCGTTGCTTTCCGTCAGCGGCCAAGCGTTACAGGTCTACACTAATCATGTAAATAAACGAATACATTTAAAAAAACAAACAAAAAACATTCACCATAATAAACCCACCTCACTCCTCAATATGATCACAGGTTTATTAAGTGACTTTGTACAATACAAATGAAAAATAAAATTAAAAATACAGAGATGGAGTACATAGCCGAAGCAAAATGCGGTGTTGACTCTTCATTTCTCACTGACAGTTTCAGCATTGAGACTGAAATGCTGTTGTTTTTTTTTTTTTTTAATTGTTGCGTCCAGGATCCCTGTTATATAAGAAAGTATGTTTTTATAAAGAGCGGACGCAGCTCTCAAGTCTCTGAGGATTTGCTAAACATACAAAAAGGAAGTTATTACTTCAGCTGGCTCGGTATATATAAAAATAAACTAAAGTGAAATATAATACTTATGACGTTATAAATGGTGGTCCAAGGCTAGTAGAGATAGCTACGACACAGAGGAGGAAGAAAGCGTTATGTTTAAGAGATGAGAAGCCATTATTTCAAATTAAAAAAAAAAAAAAAAAAAAAAAAAAAAAAAAAAAAAAAAAAAAAAAAAATAAAATAAAAAAATAAAAAAAAAAAAAAAAAAAAAAATT
>CAAKHG010039265.1:4629-38492 GCA_901007715.1 Dactylopterus volitans | reverse complement strand
ACAATTTTTTAAAAAAAAAAAAAAAAAAAAAAAAAAAAAAAAAAAAAAAAAAAAGGCCCAAGGTGCATTTCGTTGATTTTCTGAATTTCAGGTTGTTTTGTTTTTCATGCTGACACCATTTCAATTTAGGCTGTTGCACTGATAAGAGGAGGGTTAAAAAAGGTTCACCAGCTACACTCGAACAACAACAACCAAGAAAAAAAAAAAAAAAGATTAGTCTTCTTACATCAGTAAATGACAGAAGATCAGGTTCATTTTTCTGTTACTTTCTTTCTTGTAAACAAATAAAATTCACCGATTGTACAACAGTCACACACACATCAGTCATTAAAAGCAACCTTGGGGGTAAGAGGGGGGAAGGGAGCAACAGGTTGGGGGCAGAGGGGGCAGTATTCAGTAATTATAACAACAACAATAATAATAACATCAATAATAATAATAATTAAAATAATAATATGGGTTTGGCCTTTCTACCGTGGGTTTATGCTTTGCTGTCGTTAAGGTAAACACATTCCTTGATGATGATGACGATGATAATGATGATGATGATGAGTCCCGAGGCAGCCAGGGGGCGCTGTGGTGGTGGGTCTGAACCAGACATGCAGACCACCATCCTCCACCCGTCCCCCACACATGCCAACAAATACCCCCCTCTAGTGGCTGGGAGCAGGAACACAGGCTGGCAGACGGAGGGGAAGAGGGTAGGGAAGGGGGGGGGCAAGAGGAGGGAACGGAGAGAGGAAGGGGAGGGGCGGGGGGGGGGGGGTGTCAGTGCCACTCACGGGTGTCCTGACCGGCAACGTTGGCAAACAGAAAGAACTTGAGCTTGGGTGGTCCTGCCCTCCGACTCCTAGAAGATCTTGCCTTTCTTTTTGTTTTTCTCCAGGGTTCTGCGGACGAGAGATGACACGCGCCCGAGTCAGTCGCGGCAAACGCAGCGGGCAAACGCAGCGGGCAAACGCAGCGGGCAAACGCAGCGGGCAAACGCAGCGGGCAAACGCAGCGAGCAAACGCAGCGAGCAAACGCAGCGAGCAAACGCAGCGAGCAAACGCAGCGAGCAAAAGCCGCGAGGCAGCCGAGTGACATGAAAACGCTCCCCGATCGGCGGTGGGAGCGACAGCGCGGGTGACGTGTGCGGTGACCCTTAAAAAAAAAAAAACCCAAGTCTGGTTGCATTCACAGTCGCCCACTAACATGCTACTCATAGAAATTTGTGACGTCAAATTGAGTTTTGCAGTGTGTGAATTCTGTGTTAGTGGGTCATAACATTATGACTAATACTGTTTAGGTCCCCCTTTTTGCTCCCAAAACAGACCTGACCCGTCGAGGTTTGGACTCCGCTAGACCTCTTAACACTGTGCCGCAGGGTTGCGGTGCCGTGTTTGGTGATCTAGATTGATATACACCGATCGGCCATAAAATTATGACCATTGCATGTGTATCATAGGATATAATGCAACGGTCCTGCAATATATTCTCCATTCAAGATGAGCTTCATGCTGAATTTTCGTGCTGACATATTTTAGTAATTGTTATTGGGACTGTAATTTGTGATGCTGTTGAGCTGCGCTTGGCTATACTGAGAGGGGTCCCTAATGTTTTGGCACAAAAAAAATATATATATATCATCATCATCAACAATCATATAACAATCACTGAAATATGTCAGCTCCGGAGGCGTCTCCCAAACTGGTCCAATAAAGGGCTGCTGCATGATATTCCATGTTAAACATGCGGTGCTTTCAATGTCACGGCTGTTCACAAAACTCAACTAAAACAAAAGCTATGTATCATCCTGCCGACGGGTCACATGGACGGAGAGCTGCACTGATGCATCATGGTCCGTGGTTCGTGTCCTTCACTGGTATCGCTGCAGGCCCGAGGGCCAATCGCAGGAGCTCGCACGCACACTGAGACAAACGAGCGCCATGGCATGCGTGCCGGGGGGCGGCCGGTACCTGGAGGCCTCCAGTTTCTGCTGCTCCAGGCGCTGCTGGGCCTCCCAGTTTGCTCTCTCCTCCTCGAACACGCGCCTCTTCTCCTCCAGCTCCTTGTGCTGAGCCTCCAGGTTCTTCTTCATCTGCTCGTGACGCCGCTGAAGCTGCGGGGACACGAGACGGAGGCGGCGGTCGGTGCTCGCGCGTGCACAGCTTCTGACACATTATTTTTTTTATTGCGATGTGCACTACTGCTTTTTTCACACATTAAAAAATAAGCTATTTTATTTAATGCCATATATTGTTTTTCAAATCTCTCTCTATATATATATTGCATATGTATGTATATGCATTTAAGTATTAGGAGCACATCGATCCCTCCATCCAGACTGATAAATCGCTCCACTGAATAATGATCAAACATCATTGATGCAAAAGTGAATTTTTTTTGTGAGCAGCTTGAAATTCCCATGGTGCATCTGTGTCACCGTTCCCGCCCAGCGCACTTTCTCGCCGTCTGCTTCTCCCTGCAAAACTACTGCTCTCAAAGTTGATTTAAAAAAAAAAACGACGACGGTGGGTGGTTGGTTGATTTTTCATCTTTTTAAAATGTTAAACAGACAGTTGTTCCTCTAAATGTCTTGAAAAGATGAGAAATGACACGTCTAATCATACTTTCTTTTTTGTTGATATAATTGTAGCGGATGTGTGATGGGTTTTATCAATACGTCAATTTTAGCCTGATGAATCGAACTAAAATCATCTTTACAGACTTTCTGATGTCTACAAATATACCATTGACCAAGAGATGGTTGTTGTATGGCATCAGGGGGTGTGGGGGATGTGGGGGTGGTTCTGGGCGAGGTGTGTGTCGTACCTCTGCTTCAGAATCCTTGAGCTTCTGCACTTTCTCCTTGACTTTCATCTCAAACACCTGCTCCATCTCCATCTCCATCTTCTTCATCTTCGTCACGTGCTCTCGCCTCTCCTCCTCCATCTGGGCCAGGGGACTCCTGGGCGGGCACACGCAAAACACAAATACGCACACAGACACAGATACACACGTACAAAAACACACACACACACGCAAACGCAGATCAGTGCCGTGCAGCGTCGTCGTGGTGTGATCCGGGCGCCACGCCTCCTCTTACTGTTAGCGTACAAAAATGAAGCCAAAACATCGCGGTGCCGCCCAGCTCCTACACGAGCGATGGCTGCATTTGAAAAAAAAAAAAAAAAGGTTTAAAATCCAAACAGAAAATAACGGTCGCAACAGAATTCCTAATTGCCTAGGCAACATCGTATATTTCTCTCCTTGCTGCCGTCAATCGTGACGCCACATCACCGTTTTGGTCATGTGGTGTCATGTTCGATGTTTGGTGATTGCTTCATGTTCGAAAATAAAAATTCATTCATTGGTGGCATCAAATAGCTCATTAAAACCAAATTCATATGAGAATGAGCCTGTGAACATGCGCCGGCTTGGCCGATGAAAACTCACTGGAGCTGGAGGTTCTACGGAAAGCGATGAGGAAGGCGAGCAACCGCATAAATGCAACGTGTTTATCTCAAAAGGGGGAAAAAAGCGAGTGAAAAATTCACTGATTGCTAGATGAATTTGGCAGATAGTAAACAATGATTTACAGGCAGGTATTCACAATTTGGAATAACTGTATGACCTACAAAAGGAATATAAACAGTTGTACTTCAGCCAGCCACCAGGGGGCAAGCAAGATCTTTTGGCTTCACTTTTGAGGCGCTCCCATGCTGTCTAGTTTGCCATCTCGTGCTTCTTTAGCATTGTAAAAATGGCAACATTGCGGCTAAAGCTGGATTTGCTCAGCTTGATTTTATTCGACAAGCTTAAAACTGAGTTTGCTCTATGACTGCAAACGAATAAGAATAAGAAACGAGCGGGAACGAACTGGTTTAAAAATGTACAGATTTTACAGATTCTCCGGCGGCGCTCATGTTCCAGAGACCTGTCCGCTTTAAACGTGGTAACGAACGGCTCGATGGGTTTTTCTCGTTCGCCACATCTCATCACAAGTCTTGAAATGCATCCGAGACGATTTCAGCGTTCACGTTCAAGGGCACAACATGCATGGGAAGGAGGAAAGAGCAAGAGGTTTCGGTTTCCAGGAACGACGGGATCCAAACAGGGCTGTGAACACGGGGACGGGGAACGCAAAACAAAGCATGGGACCTCGACAACTCTGAGGGACCCGAGGGTCGATGCAGGGAACCTGTGGAGACTGGTAGTGAAGGTGGTGGGTTAAATGTTAGTGAAGCTCGCCAGGAGGTTTCGCTGCAGTAAAAGTGCGCAGAGACGCGTCATGAGATATTTGGAGAGGTTACCTCTACTGGTGGGAGATGTGTTCAAGGACGGAGCGACTTTCGGTGGTACAGTGACGCTAGATACTTTGGTGAAATTTAATCATCATCAGCGGATGATATGGAGCTATTGCCAAATCTGTGCTTTGAGATCACCGTGACCGCGACCTTCTGAGCAGCAAAATCGAACCAGTCCATTCCTGAGCCTGCAGTGACATTTTTGTAAAAAATATTGTAAAATTACCAAATTTGTAAACCTTTCCCTTCCGGGCTTTCCAGCCAATTCCGCTTTGACCGTGTTTTTGCTAGCCAACTGCTTCTGCGTGCTTCGAGCGCTCGTCAATGACTTAAACTGGAAATGCTGAAGTGCTGATATTTGTTCTGCTCTCGATACATTTGATACGATTCATTCAGTCGTCACTCGGTAGTTCATGAACCGGCATGAGAGTTAACGGGCGGTAATTGGATAATTCTAGTTCTTTACAGCATCAACGATTCCATTCAGCTGCAGGTATCCACATGCATTTTCTTAAGGAAATGCATTTTCTGGTTCTTTTAGGGTTTTTTGCGGCAAATTATTTCAAAATTTAAAGCCACAGAAACCACTGAAATTCTCAAATGTTAAAAGTCCTTTGTCTCTTCATCGGCAGACGTTTCGGTGGTCAAAGATCATGATGCTCATTATGACAAACGCGCTCTGGAATGAACTGATAAGATTTTGGTGGTCAGGTGTCAATGGTCAATATCTGATAGGATGAAATGATGACATGATTACATTTTTCTACTTTTACCACATTTGATACATTTCAGTCTTGCATATATTATGGACAAAGGTGGATGTTAACGGCAACTTGACCGGTTTACGGGCAGCAGTTCCAGTTGCTATCAAAAAGAACGGACACGCTTGGATGCCAACTAATTCTGGTCTGAAGGAACTACAGTAATGCTGACCTTTCTCGGTTAGAAGTCTTTTTGCTTCGGTAGCTCCATTACCATGGCAACCACGGTCTGATGAGACTGGTGGTGGTGGTGCTTTTGCAAGCTGTTTTGTTGGCCAATTACTTCTGCAAACTTTAAGCTACAGAAACCATTCAAAGATCAAAATAATGAGCACGTTTTCCATGACAATGGCTACAGAACTGAGTGGACGTTCTCCTGTTCGACTTTTTAATAATTTAAACTTCATACATGACGCTTTTACCAATGTAGTGTTAGTGAAATGAATGGACATGTTTTGACATCAACTAATTCTTATACTTTAAAAATATTAAAGCGCTAGCTTATTTTAGCCTTTTTCTCGTTGCTTCAACAATGAAATTAATCATTTTAGTATTCACATGCACGCTCTGCAGGAAATGCCGTTTTTATGAGTTTCTCCCTCGGATATGAGCCACATTGTTTTTGTGTACAAACTTCACCTCTCCAACTGATCAGTTATGAGAGAAACTCGATGGCAGAGATGACACTGCCAAAGTCTTTCTAATATGTACTAATGTGCAAAAATAAAAAGGATTCTCTGGGACGCTGGGGGGTTGGACGCCGCTTGGCCATCACAAGCTTCATCACATGTTCCAACACTAGTCTAAATATAAACAGCAGCTCTCTGGGTTCAGTGCACAAACGTGCATTTTAAACCTTGTGTGGTAGAAACACTGTAGGTGTGATGACAAGACTTGATTTTCTTTTTCTCGCTTTCATCAGCAGCTGCGGTCATTTTAGGGATGCTTTATGGACGCCAGTAACACCACCTAGGGACACCTTAAAGGGACGGCTTGTCTGGATGATGAGTAACTTAAGGGTGACTGCTTCAATTTCGACGCTACTTGTCGTACTTTATCGTAAGTGCTGGTAACCGCTCCAAACACCTCATGCGCAGGTCTCCCGTTATCGATCCATGCAGTCGGAAGCAGCATTGAATATGCCAGCGGGAAAGTCTTCAGACTCCAGAGCTGTCAAACTAGATTCATAAGGGCGTGCAGCAATTCGGTTTTCTTTCCACTGCGTCTGGAAACTTCTACTAACGGAGCAGTCGATGGGGAGACAAGACTCTAAGGAGGAGAGAAGACACCAAGACAAAGCTAAAGGGAGGCAATAGAGGAAGGATAGGGAGAGCCATCATCTGGAACAAAGGTCAGAAAAACAAGTGGAAAAAAAAAAGACCACTTACATTCCTTCAACTGTGTCAAGTCTAAAAAATAAAAACACACCCACGACCAAACACACACACACAAACACACACGCACGCACACACAGACACACAGCATGCAATGATGAGGTCATGCACTGAAATTTAAGTCTGTTAAACATGTTCTGTGACTCTAAATACTTGTTTTTCCAGCAAATGGAAGAAAAAAAAAAAAAGAAAGCTTGGAAAAAAAAATATAGCAAAGTCAGCTTTGTGAGCTGGGTGTCAAATCCAATAGCAGCTGCGTGTTAGCATTGGCAGTGTGAGGCTTCTATTCAGCCTGAGACCTGTAATTTTAGTGCATTAGCTGTAGATGAGTGAAAAAGTGCTGTGGTGCTATGATTTAAACTTTGCATACGTTGATGTAAAAGTCCAGTGAGGCACTCTAACGTGAAGCTATTTGGCTCTGTTTGAAACGACCCGAGCTGGAGGCTAACTAATGAATGAGGTCAGCAACCTAAAACTTTCCCTTTTCTTTCTTTTTCCCCCTTATTTACCGGGAAACATATATATATATATTATATAATATAATATAAAAAATTAGGATGTGACAACTTAGTTATTCACATGCGATGTATCTCAATACCTTAAACGTATTATATGTGGATGCCATCACAAATATTTAATCCCAATCTTCAGAGGAGGGTTGTGGTCATTGAAATTGAGGGAATTGAGGTTATTGAAAATAAGTCACAGAGAACTAGTGAAATAAAATCATTTTGATACATATTTAATTTACTTTAAAAATAGAAATTGACATAACTTCTGAGTTCAAGTAAGCTTTCAAGTAAAGCCTTCTGCTAACTTCTCTGGTAACTGCTGACAAGCCTGTTAAACCTTCTTTCACTTCACTGATGTTTGAGGGCTTCTGTGCTGCAGCTACCTTCTTTAAATCCCACCAAAGTTGATGGGATTCAAACGTGGGCACGTGGAGGGCTACTCCAAAGCATTCCACAATCCTCTTCTCAACTAACCTTTGGTTGACTTGCGGGCGTACTTGGGATCATTGTCTTGCTGGAGAGTCCAGTGATCACCAAGGCTCGTGCTCAACAGGAGGCATCACGCGCCTCCTTTAAAATGGCGCGGCCTTTCTATGAGTCAATGATGTCAGCTACACGGACAGGACCGCCATGGGACTGACATCATTGCTGGGACTGTTTGGATGGCGCCCCTCTGACGACAAGTCCCGCCTGTGCCACGTCAGGCATAGGGCTGGTACAGGCATCCAAACAGTCCCAGTTAAATCTCATCAGTCCACAGGACGGTCTCATGAAAGTCTGCTGTCCTGTCCAAATTCCTCCTGGCAAATTCTGGACGACCTTTAGCTCAAAAGAAGAGCGCGTTTTTGAAGTCCTTGTTTGTTCAAAGCTGCCGCTAAAGCACCTTCATCGGGTCATCCTGTCTGTCTTTTGCAGTCCCTGCCTCGCTCGATCAGGTTATACTGTAGCTGTTTTGCAGCAACTCGGGAATTTTTCTTTGTTGTCCCGGTTACGGCGTCCAGGACTCGTCCTCCCATGGCCAGACAGCTTTGCAGTTGGGCCATAAGCTTTGAATGTCCTTACAATGCTCTGGTGTCGCTTGAAATGATACATTTCTGGGTATTCTTACACCCACTGCCCTTTAGGTAGAATGAAATAAAGCTCTTTAGTCTTGCTCACAATTGCAACTCACTTTGGAACACCTTTGTGGGTGTGGTTAATATAGTCATCAAAACTGAAGCTAATTAAGGATAATTACAGAGATTCAAAAAGGCTTAATTATGTTTTAACTCTCACTTTGGCCATAAAAACGAGCAGGCTTAAAGACAACAATGTTTCTTTAGGCCACATTAACAAAATGTTATTCATAAACACTACATCATACATTTTCTTTGTTGAGCTCTCTGAGAAAACCATTACAATAATTTGAAAATTTCTGATTAAAACTGCTGAATATTTTATACTCTGAAACAAGTGCAAATTCAAATACGTTTTAAGATGCCTTCATGTTTTTTTACTTGCAAGGTTCTAACATTTCTGAGTTTGAAAACAGAGGCTTGTAGATGGGCTTGTCAAAGGTGGAGGCAAAAATTTAACAACCATAGTTAACACTAAAATTTGGTTGGTGATGCAGTAATACCTCCAACTTTATGATGCAGGTAACAGACAGTAGTTGGTAAATATTATAGTTTCAATGAAAACCCTTGCCCTGCTTGCACTGAGTATATCCATTGTGTCTAGTGTATTTTGTGCCGGGACTTACTTGGAAGACATTTGGCCTTTCGCCTTGTTGCTGTCCACTCCGTTGTAGGTGACTGCAGCCAGCTTCCTGCTGCGGTAATTTTCATAATGAACATTGTTCGTCACGTCCTTCAAGTCCTGCATGTGAGTTCTAGGAATGGACAACGGGAAGAAGTCAAAACATTCAAAACAGAGCCATTCGCCACCTGCTCTTAAACAATAAAATGGAACAATGCACTGCTGGAGAACAAACATATTCCACGATCAGAGAATGTGACCTGCATTCCCCAGAAACCACTAAATCAGTCTTTGAGAGAGGACATTTTAGGTGCCACTGATGTAGGTGGCTTAGCCTCCTTGTATTTTTTCGTACCTGATGAGCATGTCCCTGAGGATGGTGAAGTCACAGTGGTCACTGTTCTCAACTAGGAGGGAAAAGAAGAAAACACTTTTATTTCATCCAATAATGTCAAAAAGAAAACCTTTGCTGTAGCCTGGACACCAAACAACAATTTCATTATGATGCTTTTAACAGGGCACAACATCGTGACACGGCCACGCGTGGCGAATGTGCGGTTGCCGTTGGCAGAGATGCTTTCCCACTGTCATGCGTGGAAACGTTCTTACATGTTAAATAATTGCACGACATACTAATCCTAATCTTGCTTGTGGTGACTGTATAAAATAATCTGGGCAGTGTGTCCCCACTTCCCTCCTACTAAACCAGAATGAAGCCAAAACATCCTCAATAAGGAGACTGTTGTCTTGTGCTGGTGACCTCATTTAAGGCCAAAGTCTGCACAGTAGCAAGGAGGAAATGGAGCCGCCAAACTCAATTGCAGATAATCAGCCTACTGCTTTTAAATGTTTGAGACAGAAATAGTCATAGAATATTACATTTCCATTTGACTCTCCCATGTATGATTTTCAAGCAATGGTCAAAAAAAAAAAATGGCTCCCTGACTTATGATGTTTCAATCAGAGCAGCTGTCAATCATAAAGTCACACCCTCTTTTTTGGCTTTTGGCCTCACTTTTTAGTCGTCATGCGCTCTGGGTTATGTCCACTATGGATATGTCATGGGTGATATATATTAGGTCCTTTAGTAATTTTATGATTTGACCAGATTAGCTCAGATGCATTTATTCAAGATTTATACCTTCTGCAACCCCCCAGGGGTATTGCCTCCCTCTGGTCCTCTTGCCATTCTCTTCAATGATGGTATTGCTTCCTACTACAGCCAGTGGCAACTTGTCCTAGCAAAAGAAAACCATAACAAATACAGCATACTGTATTTGCCAGTCTATGTCACACATCAGAACCCACTGTAGTATCATGTGTGGATCTTCCACACATGAGGTGACGCACACTACCTTAATCTTCTTGACCAGCCTGTTCTCCTCTTCGTCATCCGTCTCCGGGAACTCATAGATTTTGATTTTGTGCTCTTGGATTTCCCGCATGATCTAACAGGAAAAGAGAAGACCTTTTAACCACTTCTGCCCAAAGAAAACAAAGTGGCCCAAATCTTCTAGAAATTAATAAACTAAACTACACTCAGAAATGACATCATTTTGACCCAGTCAAAATGGCACATTTGCAGTACATATCGCTCATTGTTGTACAAACAGCTAGAATACCAAAGTGTTTTTTTTTTTTTTAACTGCGTCACTGCCAGAACGATGACCACAGCAAGAGAAAAAAGCCTCTGGGATACTTTCGTGGCTGTAGTATGCAGCTGTGGAAACCACTGACCTGCTTCTTGAACTGCTGGCATTCCTCTGGGGTTAGGGTGTCTGCTTTGGCAATCAGCGGGATAACATTGACTTTCTCATGCAACCGTTTCATGAACTCAATGTCCAACGGCTTCAATCTGAGGACACAAAAAAGACACAGCTTTAAGTTGAATCAAATCATTGTGATGCCAAGTTCAGTTTCAAAAACATTCCAGGTGAAAGTCTGGATGAAACCAAGGTTGTGTGCACGTATTGCAGTGATGAACTGCATTTCCACCGAAAACACAACAAGTCTGGAGCACCACCTTCGGACAAAGCATGTTTTTGCTTACGTCAACAGAGATGGTGACAGTGTGACGAGGTCAAGCCATAAAAAACACTGGCAGAGTGCAGCTGAACCTGTCAACAAAGCGACAACAAGCTAAGCTAACCAGTGCCAACACCAGACGCATGCCAGCAGACTGTAAGGCCATCAACACACTTGAGGAGCATGGGTTTCAACGGTCCGTTATCCACATGACCTCAGGTGACCATCATACAAGTCACCATCATGGGGAACTACTATCATAAGAATTTCATGAATTGTATGACACTGAAAAGGCTCAGAGAGCGAAACAGCTGGTACAAACTATATTTACAGCGCTTACAGGAGACTACTGGACATCAGTGACAATACTACACCATGACTACCTCATAAGATGACAAATGGCAATGACAGCACTCATCGCAATAATTAATATCGATCGATAGCCTTTAATAATGCATGAACCTGTCAATGAGTGAAAAAAAAAATCAATTTTCTGAATGACATCAATGTTTATTAATGCAATAGAGTCATACAAGTCTGGTATCAGACTTTAATACCTGCTTTTTACAGGCTATGTTTAATATATTGTGGCGATCCGCGCCTCCCTTTGAGACCCCCGCTGTGCATCACCCACATCTATGTACAGGATTGGCGAGACACATCCCAGGAAGATGTGCGGTCTGCTAGCAAATGTCTGCTAGCTCGCTGAAAGCCTGCAGTTATTGGTCAGCTTGACCACCACTTCCACACTGCACCGCCAGCAAACAACCGCACGTCGCTGCGGCCGTCTAAACTCGGAGCCGACCGCTCCACCTCCGACAGAACGCCAGGGTAACGCAGGTTCTTCGCCTGCCAAACATGCAGCTGCTCGTGTGTTGAGAGCTCTCACTTCGGCTGGTTTACCGGTGAACGTTTAAGGTGGAGGACCATGACAATTGAGCAAAGGCCTGCAAATAGCAGGACCAGCTGAAAGACAAGGCTCTGGAGATTGGGGGTTGGGCGGACATTCGTGTTTTTTCTACCGTTTGTTGTATTTGCTGCACTGCCACTACATGTAAGCTGTGAGGAAGGCTGAGAGCATGTTATAACTTTGCGCTTGCTTTGTATTTTGTGTTTTTGATTGCGTGCACAGCTGGTTTGTGGGGGCTGATGTGCTTGTCGGCTCCTTGTAAGATTGCTGGCTCTAACAAATTCTTCTGCGACTGCGACTGGCACGAAGTTTAGTTTTAGTTTACAGTAAGTCACAGCTTCAAAGGCATGTAAGTGTATTTGTATACAAAGACGTTAAGCAGCTCAATGCAACACACACACACACAATCTAAGCCTGAAACTGCAAACAAGTTCTCCGTACGTGCATTTTTGATGGTCCAGAGCTAACAGCAGCCAGCTTTCATTTGAATTTAAACCCATACACATATTTGCATGAGTTACCAAGCACCAGCATTTGCTGCTTTTCTCAATTCCAGGCCTCCTACATATTTGGCTCTGACTGAATTCTAGAAGACAAGTTAACTTGTTAACAACAGGGCCTCTTCGGAACTACAGAAGATGCAGCGTCATTGCTAGTTCCTCATCGTCAACTGGTCATGAAACATTTGTCAGCCTCAAACACTTGCTCGCCATTTTGACTGACATCTTCCATTTGTTTGCTTTCCTCCATTTTTCTCCTTTTACAACTATAAACTGTCTTTTCCAAAACATGTAGAGGCCCACGCCCCCCACGGGAGGAGTTGGTAGAAGATGGTGCGGGCAACAGTAACATTTGCTTCACTGGAAGTAAGTAAGTGTTTTATTCGTTTACTTTTCTTGGAATGCAACCAGCAACTTTCCCTTCCAGTCACCAATGTGCCTCGTGACCTTTGGGTCACTGTTGACCCCTCATTTCCACCTTTTTTTCTTTCTTTTTTTAAACTTCTTCCCACTGTGCACCCTCCCCTTCTTGAGACCTACTGAATCCCTACCATTTTTTCTTTGTGATTAAAAGAAAAAGGCACACAAACTTGAATCCCACTTAAGACGGCCCATGCTGACTGCACAGGTGCTGCACTGTGCTCGGGACGAAAGCAAACATTATTATTTTTATCTTTATATATTATTCGAACCAGACGCACCCGTGTCCCGAGGGGGCTATGAAGTACAGGCAGCAGTGGACTCGGTTGTCGGGCATCTGTCGTCGATTGACTCGCGATTCTGAGTTCAGGTAGTCTTCAAACTTGCTGTCTATGTGGTCAATGACTGGCTGCCAGCTGCACAACACAAAACACAGCTTCGGTTAATGAGCGGTTCTCCACGCAGATCCAGAGGGGCGGCTGAATCACAAGAGGTAGACAGAAGCTTTAAGCCTGGCCAGATATTTAGGAATTCTGAATGACGACGCGTCCTGAGTGAAGAGGTGGAAACACTTACCAGTTGCTGTTGTCGACAGCATCTCCGAACCCGGGGGTGTCGACTATTGTGAGCAGCAGCTGGACGCCGCCTTCCTTTACTAAAAATTTAGACTGTTCCACCTGAACCGGGGAGAAGATGAAGGCAGATTGTATTTCATGAATGTTGCTGTCAACAGAAACAAACTATCAAAAGCTTTTGAAGGACATCTATTTTTTTATTTAATTAATTAAACTTTTATATCTACTGATTTTGAAATAATGAGCTGCCTCCCCAAAAATGTGCCGCACAACAGGCACAACAGATTTACATCATCCACACACAGCAACGAACCTCAACAACCGTCAAGGCTCTTCTTGATCTCCAAGTGGTTTTGTTGCAAGTATCAGCAGTAACCTTTTCTGAGTCGTTCAACTGTCCTTAAATGTAGTGAGGGGGGCACTGGAAACACTACTGGACCACTGAAGCCGTAATGATTAAAATTCATAATAAAAGCCTTTGGTATTTTTTTTTTGTTTAAATGCCCTCACGAAGCAACAAAAACAGGAAACGCTGGTTTTCACTTATGAGGCCGCCAACACAGCGGACGACACCAGCGAGACAATAACATAATACAGATTTGTGTTCGTGCTAAACTTACAACCACAGAGATTCAGGTTTAAGTTACTAAAGAGTTGAAGATACAGAGACTTTAAAACGTCTTCTAAAAATATGTAAATTGTGCCAAAAAAAAAAAACGATAAAGTGTAAAAACGATGCTGCCAGCAAGGCTGTACTGATTGGAGCCTTCAGAACCAGGCCTGAGCAGGCAGACTGTGTGACACCAGCTAACTTTCTGGAACGAGTTTGGCCTGCAGCAATGGCCAGAAAAAGTATGCTTGACCTTTGACCACCAAATTTATCTAGTTCACCCTTGAGAACCTTGAATTCATATTTGTGCCAAATGTAAAGAATTCCCGCCTGATAGTCATGAAATATCACATTGCGGGTCACAGTGAAAGTGACCTTTGCCCCCTTTTTGATACAAATGCCATTTCGTAATTTTAGACATTTTTGGCATAATCAGCAGATGATATTTAGGGCTATAAATGTGCTTTGTGCGGTCGCAGGGACCTTGACCACTATACGCTAATGAGTTCACCCTTGAGCCTGAATTGACATTTGTAACACATTAGGAGATACCCTGCGGCCACTCCATACATACATAAACTCATCGGAATGGGACACATCTCCGAAAACGTGACCCCTCAGCATCTGCGCTCAACAAAATTTTACTAAAATGTACCTGAACAGTCTTTTTGATTCTATGTGAAGGTCCAGGATACTCGGCTGAATACAAGTCTGTTAGGAACAGAGAGTTGATCAACGTGGATTTGCCCAAACCCGACTCACCTGGGGGGGAAAAAAAGCAAAAAAGAGAACTAATCAGTGTCTCATTCACATGGTGACAATTTTGGATGCCTTACATAAGTTTGCCTTAAAATACTAAAGCCTATGCTCTAAAACCCTCAACTGTGTGATACCCGCACAGAGGTCACGGCCAACATCCCGATGCCAATCAAAGGTCGTGTGCCTATTTGGAGGCGAGACTGACATTTGCCCAAGACATCAATCCATTTGAGTTAACAGTTAAAAGGCTGAGGAAACAACACAGACAATGGCCCGCATTATGTACAGCTGACTGGCTGTGTGGTCCAGAGGGCTTCACGAGCTCGGATGCCCATCGTGTGCCTGGTATCCGAGCACCCAGTGAAAAGCCGGATCATTAATGGAAATGACCACTGGCACTGCCTGCCCTGGCTGATGGCCACGGGTCAATATTTAGCGAGCCGCTGCTTCCACCAGAGCTGCAGAGGGGTAATGAGGGGAGCTCGTAATGCGGCGTTTTGTTTGTCATATCATGAATGGCATGTAACTATGTGTGTGGGTATGTTCTTGTTTAATGTGCGATGACGGGCCGGTGGAAAGAGCTGCTCTGCGATGTGTGAGCTGAGCAGGTTGTCGGGTCATGTGTTTCATGAGGCCCGGAGAGGAGTGCCTGAATGTCATTGGTATTAATACCAATCACTCCTTCCTTCCCTCCCTCCATCTTTCGTCCTCCTCTCCTCTTTCACGCCACTCTGGTGACAAATTGCATTTCACCGCAGGGACATGTGGGCTCGCTGCGAATCACAGCCAAGAAAAGCTTGAACAGGGGGGCGAGGGCGACGCCATAAAAACAATGGCGAGCATTTCTGCTGAAACTAGCGTTAACAGACCTCCTCCAGTTTCCTTCTTGCATAACACAATGTCTTTTATGATTTGGTTCTGCAACCGTTCCCAAAATTTGTTGCAAAAAAGACCAACCAAAATATTCACAGAGCCTCGCGGGCCACTTGGACGCCACCCAGCAACATGTAAAAACTGGAGCAGGCAAAATCCAAGCGCCTTGGCTGTGAGGATGCTCGAGTGTAAAAGCACCTAATAACAGTAATGAAGAAACTGCCAATTAACATGACTGGAATTTTCAAGCATTGTTGTGCGCAGAATGCCTGGAGGAAGCCAGGCATTGTGAGGGCAGAGGGAGATGCACTATTCTTAGAGGCAGACTGATACAACTTCTGTGAGGACAACCACAGGAAATAGTTTGGACCCGAGGAAACATTTTTCCCTCCAAACAGGGACTAATCAGCCCGGGAGGGTGGCGCAAGCAATACATCCAAGTGTTTCAAAAAGAAATCTCTACGTTCTTGATTCGTTCGGCACAACTGCGGATGAGTCCAACACAAACGTCTCTGTGCTGCTACAAAGCGGCGAGGACCCGAGGGCAACATTCACTGAAACAATCACTATCACTATCAATAATATGACGGTCTCATCCTCTGTGACTCAGCGATTTACACTACAACGCTGGAGGCATGTCCCTTGTGTACAAATATGGCTGCGCGCATACACACACACACACACAAATACGCACTCACACAAACACGCACACACACAAATCTCTGTCTCTCACAAAACAAACCACAATGAAGAACTTTAAAATGCCGACCGCAATGAAAACAATAAGACGATTCAAACACAACAAGGGGCAAACTGAGGCTTCAGCAGCTTGTGTTCTTACCAACGACCATCAGGGTAAACTCAAAGCCCCTCTTGACAGACTTCCTGTAGACTTGGTTGGGGAGGCTTGCAAAGCCAACATAACCCTCCAGATTCTTTTGCTGCTGTAAGACAGTAAAGAAATGAAAACATAAACACCTAAAAGAAACACAGAGCCTGGTATTTTTAATGTTGTGTTTTAAAAGTCACACCAGAGTTGGACTGTAAGGCAATTTATATATATCGGCATTAAATGTGTTTATGAATTGTCATCTGCTCACATAAAAAGGAACAAGCTCCCACACCAGCCAATCCTCCAGGATGCAAGAGGTTTTATTTCACAGGAGATGTCATCAGTAAACTACACTATGGTATGAAAACCATGTGGCTCGGTCGTGGAATAAGCTAAATGTTCCTCTTCCCCATAAACATTTACCTTTCAATACAATCTAGCCTGCTTTTATGTTCGATTGGAAGGACTTGCACTGCTTTGATGTCCAAACTGCACAATATCATGACACGAACACACCTAGGTAGATATGCCAGGGTTTATTTGAGGATTTTATTGAGGCTTTTAAATCCATGAAGATAGTCGTGGCTTAGCCCTCTGGATCAAAGACGTTCTCTCCTTTTGCTTGCTTTGAGTAATGGCTGCCAACAAGATTGCATTGTGTATTTTAATAATCAATTTAAGATTAATTAGAGAGATTCTAAACTGCTCAAATGTGCTGAGGACATGGTCTTAGTGAGACTTATATTAAATGGCCAGTAGATGATTAAGTTCTATTTTATTCGATTCTAATTTTTCGACACCATCCCGGTGGCTGTTTTCAAAGAGAACACTATTATTTTCTACCACATGTTGCATATTTCTGTCACCTGTAACTGCCATTTCGGCATTTTGCGATGTATTATAAACAACACTGTAGATCCATTAAAAGGGGTGTTGCCAAAACAAAGAGACAAAACTGCTGGAGTTTTATGCCAGCTGGGAAGTCTCTGGCAGCGCACTGATATTTTGTGGGCGGTTTAAATAGGTGTATATTGTTTTTTTTTCACCCGAGTACCTCCAATTTCTTAAGCTTTACGTCCAATATCTTTAACTCTGCAGATGCTCGTAGAATCAGCGGATTACTTTAAGCGACTTTGTGAGCGGAGTCAAGATGAGGTAACTGATCAAGGCGGGAAACGCCAGAGCAAATTTGATTGGCACACTTCTTTCATGCTGTGTGAAATGTTGCTTTACCGTGACAATTAGAATTTTCTTCCATTTTTACAACTCTTTGAATTAGGCTGCTTGTAAAAAGTGTTTGCTTGAGCCAGCTGAAGACATGTTCATGTGTGTGTGTGTGTGTGGGCTTACTGTCAGGGTGGCACAGCCTCCATGTCAATTTGAGCCAGCAAAAACCCCGTTACTCGATTCTATTCTACCCTACTCTGTTTGGTTCTATTCCATTCATTGACTTATACATATGTAAACTTAACTTGGCTCGCACAATACGCGTTTCCAACCATTTGACAACTTGCTAAGCTAAATAATAATTGTGTTCAGGGAAATACTCAAACTGAAGATGCCACTGTTATATTGAATCCATACATGTGTTGTTTGTATTGCGCATATTAAATACACATCAATAGTCGTGTTAAATATGTATGACACACCGGAATTGTGATCTTGGTTAAATTTTCAAATGATTTCTTGCAGAGATGAACACTCCCTGTGTAAAAAGCGTATGTAATCACTGGCGTAGCGATTTTTCAATACTTACAGCTGTTTGATGCAGATTGATGAAGCGCGGTCCCAACGTGCAGAAAAAGAGGAGAGTTCCCAGAGCCAGAGAGCATCGGGAGAGAGCATAAAACAAACAAACAAACAAACAAACAAAAAATAGCAACAGAAAATCAATCCAAGCTGTAAAGCTGTAAAGCCCCGGGGGGGAAACAATTTATGATCTACGCCACTGCAACAACACAGACAGTTTAGCCAGTGAGGTAAATATCTCACTTGACTCGCTTCTTTAATGCTGAGCAACGTAAAGAAAAGCCCTTTCAGAACTGCAGCTTTGTCTTTCTGCACGCAGCCGAGAGGAGATTACCGCCTGTTTTTTACGCTGGAGCATCTTGTGCCTCGAGCGGCCCACATGTCCTCTGGCTGACGCGAGGGGCAAGCATGCCGAACACGATCACAGGACACATAGTTTATGACCGTGGAACCACTCTAAAGCTTCTTTACCGCGTTAGTTAGTCACCGAACAAAGCGTCGTCGGTTTTAGTATGGCCGTTTCCAGGTATAAAAAGATGAGATAAACCGTGAGAACTGACAATTTAAACATGACGGCTGTGTTTCCTTTCTGGCAACGTCAGACAGGTCTGCTGGAGGAAGTGGTGGCAGGCAGGTGGAAAACTGAGTTTCAGTGCGGTTGCGTATGTACTTGACTGGCCCTCCTCGACGGAGCATTGATTTCTGATAAAGATTCTCGGGTTATTCAGGCCGGGGTTCATCCAGAAGGGTTGAACCAAGAGAAAGTGGACTGTGCGGTAGATGTTCTGCATCTAGAATCAAGATTCCCGGTGCAGTTTACTGCTGGCCGGGCGAAACTAAAAGTCAGAGAATGAACTCTTGAGGTCCTAGATCCACTTTAATCCAGATTAGATGGGAGCCTTGCCCTCCTTATACCTTCCAGCGACACATATTACAGGTTTGGCTCTGCCTGCCTAACCTAGTTGCTGCAACACAGGCAGTTACATAAAACTGACCACAAACATTTGGAGCATCTCTCACACACATATGACCGCGACGTCTCTGCTTTTCCGAGGAGGCGTTTGGAGAGATCTCCGTGGGCACGGCTACGCCAGCCACACAAACTGCACAGTGCGTGGCTATCTAACGTTATCTCGCACGCACGCGAGTCTTACGTGTAAAATACAAAGCCACCGTAGCTCTCACACACACGCCGCAGCCTATTTGTGTGTGTGGGTGTGTGAGCATTTCTTGTTTTCCTGCGACGTCCAAACAAGCTTCAGCGCGAGAACCTACGACACTTCAACTTGACTAGTTTTGCCCCATTGATGGGTTCGTCTTTGCGGGGGAGAAAAAGCCTCACAAACGCACCGAATGTCACTTCTAACACTCGTGTTACCGCGGCTTGTTGATAACTACAAACAATGGAACTCAAAGCTGTTACACTTTGCTAAAGAGCTAACGACAGGAAATGACACTCCCGTTAGGTTACGCTGCCTGCGAGCGGAGAAGAGGCTAGCAGGCTAACTAGCTAGCTTTAGCACCCAGCCGAGTGGAGGCGGACGACTGGGCGTTGGTTGCTCAGACAACTGCAGAAGCTCAATAGCGGCGAAGCCACGGCGCCCAGCTCGCAAACCCGGTGCAAAAACAAACCGCCGCGGTTCCGGTTCACGGCCCGCTCGTCCGAACAGGTCGCGGCGGCAGCGGAGTTCGGCACTCACCCATAACGTTAACGCTCCCTGCCGCCTCAATAACTGATCATTCACGAGCCGACATTCCCCGTCTCAGTGCTTCTGCTTGGGCTACGCACGAAGAGGCACGCAACGCCCCCCGCGCCCGACGCAGCTACGCCGAAAAATGTACGCAAGTTCCACGTGAATCGCGAAGGAGAACTCTCGCGATAACGCGCAATTCCTTTGAGTGCCCTTGTGTGGTCGCGAGATTGGACCGAGGTAGAGTATTTGGTTTTTTGTTTTTGTTTTTTTTAAGTGTCACAATTTTCATTCAGAATACGTTTAGCCACCCCTCACTTCTGTCAACACGGTGACGTTCTAATAATACTCACCACATTTGCGTAGTTCAGATAGTTGGTTAGTTAATTAGTTTAATTTACCAAACATATTCTCATTCTTTCGTTGCTATTTGGCGTTTTAGCGACAGTTAATTTCCACGCAGTATCGACATGAAGCTAATATGTGTGCGTGTGTACGAATCATGATGCGAGTGTGTGCGGAGTCGACCAGTTTCCAGTGTCCAAATATTCCGGGCGACGGAATAGCGTCAGTTGTATCCATGACAACCAACCCATTCTAGCCCTTCCACGACTAAGGGTATTTGATGAGGAGACAAAATATTTCATCTCAACAGAGCCACGTCAACAACTGCTACCTTACTATGCTGGAGGAAAGGTAAGAGACCCAACTTGTCTTTTAAGGTCGGTCATTAAACTGCGCCTGCTCCTTTGAGGCTAACAAAACTAGTATTTAAGCTAGCTAGCCCCCTTAGCTAGCCGCCTCTACTCTGTTGAATTTTAAATGTCTGAATGAGGTGGGCAAAACGTCGCCATTTGACCCAGAAAAAAAAAAAAATTCTAAAGTTGATCCACAGGTTACTCATGGCAGTAAAGAGGAGCGCTGAAAATGTCCAGTCCAGTTAAAGTGAGACAAGGAGAGAAACCGCCCCTGAAATCCACAGGAGTCCAGAGCAAGTCAGTTACCGCGTTTGTCACCATTCACCATCATCGTTGCATCATTCGAAATTGATTTCCTTGACATGGCAGCAGCAAACCCACTCATACGTCTGCTCTCCAGGGCGCCTTGTGATCTCAGGAGGCTCCGGTCCCTGCTGCAAACCACAAACTGCCCCAGACAAAAGGTGAATGGCAACACACGCCTCCAGCGGCTTGTCTAGACGTTTTCGATAAGGGCACAAACCGGCTCGTGTTCCCTCAGGTCTCTTTTGTGTGCACAGCTGTGGAATGAGAGCCAATGTGTTGCAGGTGGCAGTGTTGAGTCACAGCAAAGCGAGCAGAGGCGGCACGTCCCCGGGCCCGCAGCCTCTGAGAGATGCCAAAACACACCGGAGCGAGAGCGAAAGCAGCGAGGCCTCCGAGCTGGAAAGATTCAGGTTTCATCTCCCAGAGGCCTCCTGGTCTCTTAAGAATAGGGTCACTTTTAAATCATGTGATTGACTTTAACCTGTAGCCCACTGAAATTAATTTCATAGGACGGCGAAACGACGAGATTGAGAAACTTCAGTTCTGTCTCAGCCGCGTCTCAAACTAGTTTGACCTTTCCATCTGAACTTTCCTCAAGCGGCTCGCGCAGCCAAATCAAGTTGTTTCGCAAGTGAATTATTTCACTGTGAATCAAAAAATTCCTGGACCGAACCTTTGCACCATTATTTTCCCATATTTGCACAAAAACGTGGTTCATTGTGCATATTTAAAGGTAACTGAAGTTGTCTATGTCTTGAGCATTTCCCAATATGAGTACTTACACACACAAAATATTATTTCATGCAAGAAAAAGCAGCCAAAGTTCTTAAATGTTAAATGTTGTCTAAACACGAGCTGCTGGACAAGAACCTTATCAAGTGGAAGACAGATTCTGGCAAAGAATAAGACATTTATAGATCTGATTAATAAATCTGACCAAACCTGGTTCCTGCTCTTCACAGTTTTTGATACAAATTGTCATGGCATTCTTCACTGTCGCTTGGCAAAACAGGAAAAGCTCAGCTGTAAACACTTTTCCCGACCTTGACCTTTGACCACTAAACTCTAATCAATTCACCCTTAACTGCCACTGGTGCCATATTGTAAGAAATGCCCTCCAGGCGTTCCATAGATATTCATGACAATGCGTCTCAGAGAGTTGACCTTTGACCTTTCAGACTCAAAATATCAGGATGTCATGTCATATTTCACCCTTTTGGACATTCTTCATAATCAGTGCATAATGGTGACAGTTAAGGCAAAAAAAACAAAAACAACGTTTTTTTGCGAGGTCCTGTGACCCTGAACTTTGCCGTCTTGACGACTAGCACAACGCTGTCATAAATGTCAGCTCTGATACTTAACATAATTTCCGACCGGAATAAGCTAGTGAACAGAATATTTAACAACTGCATTGTTGAATAAAGTCAGCATTTTAGGATGTAAAAAACTGAAAGACTGACCAGCATTAAACTGCTACAAGAAACCAGCTTGTAACATGTTTGCACCTTACCGCTTTAAGATTATGTCTATTTTATTATTATTTTTTTCTTTCCAGCATAACGTACAGAGACCAAAGATGTTTCAGCAGCCACCCGCTCCATAAGCTCTTCTCTGATATCCTTGTGTCTCTGGTCAAGAACCGACTGTGCAGGTAAAAATGTCTCGCATAGCGTTTTTTGGCAATTGCATCGCACCACTGACTTGGAGTCACTGACAGTATTTGCTCCGTCCGTAGCGAGTGGATGGACCATGCGCTGCCCGAGGCTGCCCTCCGAGTTCTGGTCTGCCTGCGATTATTGATCAGGGATCCTCACTATCAGGTGCCACTTGCATCAATACATTCACATTGATTATGCCAGTTCAAAAAAAAAGATTTAAAAAAAAAAAAAAACGCTAATGGCCCCTTTTAAACCGGTTCTCCTTGCAGAAAATCCTCCATCAGCTTCAAGGCATCAGTTCCCTCGCCAGTGTAAAAGCTCTTTTCAAATGCTTCAACATCTGCATTTTTTTTGTGATTTATCTGCATATTTTCATCCCCATTCTGCCTCTTTTTTTGTTTTTTTTCCAAAGTACATGGAGTCTGTCACTGCCATGTATGTATCTTGCGGCGAGCAGGCGTTTGCCGTGCAGAGGCTGGTCACAATGACCTGTGAGTACTATCAAAGTAATGCACTGATAGCCCGAGTGTGTATGTGAATACCAAAGCTGGCGTTGCCGATTGCTCCGCAGACGTGTTTCAGAAGCTGTCGGCTGCGGAAAATCAAAGCGTCTGGGTCATCGAGAGCGGCGCGCACAGGGTGAGAAACGCGCCGAGATAAGGTGGCTGTGATAATGTGCTGTGTTTTTAGATCACAACGGGGTCTCAGCGCCACTTAGGGCACCACTAACTACATGTGTAACACTGGACTAGCCTATTTTATGGACATTTTTATAATTGCTTCCACAGCAGAGAAGCTTCCACAGCAGAAAGGCTTATGAGTGGAGCAGCAGGATCAAACACTAATGCAAAACCTTTTTAACTTAAGTGAGATTAAAGCACATTTTCAGTTCACACTTTCTTAGCCTAGTGTGTTTATTTAATTTAGTCAGGTTGTTACTCTCTGTCCGGTGTCAGTGATGGTTTGTGTCACTTGTAGTTTAATCGGATTTGTATCTTGGACTTGTCATGAGTTTTCCGCTCCTGCCACGCCGTTGCCCAGAAATTCTCGTGAACACTTGGTATTCAAGGAGAATACAGTGTGTTCGATTTTAAGAATCGCATATCGTTCTACCAGTTTACACTCACTGCTGTCCACGTGCCCGTTTCATCCACGACTTTTAACTGTTGATCAAAGACGTGAAAAACAATTAAAACGCAGCACACAGTGTGAGGAAGAAGAAGTGTCATTGCGACGTCTATCTGTCTATCTGTTAGCGCTAATTTCTCTCACTGTGCTGTGTGCGGAAAGATCTGTGTCCCTTATTGAAATTAAACAAACCCTTTCTAGACCCTGGTGAAGCTTCTGTCCACGACAGATAGCAGCGTGTTGCTGGGAGCTCTGCTGGCGCTCACCACTTTGGCTGAGAGGTAAGGAATAACGTTAAGAAACTACGCCATTCAGGATTTAATCCATAAACTGCAACTGATTGCAGTTTTTTTTCTTCCCCCTTCCATAACTGTAGTCCAGAATGTAAGAAGGAGATTGGGGAGCTGCCGATAGTGGAGAGCCTTCTGGTTATACTGCAGGAATATGACCTGCTCTCAAAGAGGTTAGTCAGAACTTTTTGCTCTATTTGAGACCGACTGTGTGGATTACTCACCGATTGCATCCCCTACCATCTCTTCTTGTCTGCTCAGAACGTTTTCTTATGCTTACTCATGGACTCATCCCGCGTATGGCCAGTAGAGATGTTGATTTCCAAAGCACCTGTGTTTTTTTAATTTGCAGCTAGAGAGCGGGAGACCAACTGTGATCCCGAAAACGCATTCGAATGCCGCGAGTCGAACGGAACTGCTGAAAATGCCGAGAGAGAAAAAGTGGAACAAAGCTCAGAATCCTCACATGTGGCACTCTTGTCCCACAAGTGTAAAAAAGCTCAGCGCATTCAAGCCGTAAACCCTCAGTGCGGTCCACTTGCTTTGATGTCACGAGCGAACGACATCGTAACAGGCATGACACCAGGCGTTATCAAAGCATGGCTGCCATGCGGACGAGGCTTTAAAAGCAAAAAGACATCAGAGCAAAAAAGGTGGCGCTTTAGCCGCATCCAAGCAGAATTTGTTGCCATTTGAAGCGTTCATTTCATTCATTCATTTCAATGGCACTTTTTGTTTAAAAAAGGCTTAATGTCATGAAAACGTTCTAAAAATGCTTGAACGGAAGAACAGATGTCCACCAAAAGCGGAGCATTTCGATAATCAGTGGCAGACCCGACCAAAATCATGCGAGTCAAGGACAGTTTGTCACAACAACCTTGAGTCCCTGGACCTGGTCATAATTTTTTGGTTCCATTTGATTATATCATTGAGCGCTGGAGTTTTGTGGGACACCGATAGCGCTGCTGTTCCTTCGCTCTGGACATTTTGACTGTTGAATGGTTTCTGTAGCTTATTCAGAGGTCAAAGCATCAAAGCACGCCCATTCATTTTCATGTCAATTTTTGTTGTTGCTTTTTTTCTTTTTTAAGAGTGTAAAGTCATTTGCCTTGGAAACGAGGCCCTAAGCTCGAGAGGGTTTCCAGACAGGCGTCTTGCGGTGCCTGGGTGACGTTCACAATGGAGGCTAAAGCTGCTGTGTGTTGCAGGATGAGTGCGGAGCTGCTGAGGCTCCTGTCGCCAGTGCGTCAGGTGAGGGACCAGCTGAGGGAGCTGGAGGGTTTGCCAGTGCTGCTGAGCCTCCTGCACGCTCGCCACCTCAAGCTGCTGTGGAGCATCGCCTGGGTACTGGTTCAGCTCTGCGAAGATCCTGACAGCAGGGCGGAGATCCGGAGCTGGGGCGGCGTGCAGCCGCTGCTGCGACTGCTCAACAGGTTGGTGAGAGTGGAAAATTAAAGCCTGCTGTGTTTGAGATTCGTCCCTTGGCAGTTAAGAACAATCTGATCTGTTTACCAACTAACAAGGCACCTCAACCTAAACCCTAGACAAACCTTACCCACCTGAGTGTTATTTGGAAATCATTTGACCACAGCCGCCACTAATCTGAAGGGGTTTAGCATTACAACTCTACAAAATTGGAGGACTCAAAGACTTCTTGTTGTTTTAAAACTCACGTATTCAAAAGAAGTATCCAAATCAGTGCAACAGAGATGGAGGGATGCTAACTTCAATCTCCAGAGGGGTTCAAGATCCAAAACCAGTGGGTTCTATATTTCCCATAATGCAACTGTGATAGCAAGTCATGATCCAAAACCACTGGGTCGTATATTTCCCATAATGTATTGTTATAATGGGTCAAAGTCCAAAACTACTGGATTCTATAGTTCCCATAATGCACTGCGGTAGCGGATTAAAGTCCAAACCAATTGGATCCTATATTTCCCATAATGCACTGTGATAGTGGATCTTTACATCTTGGAGTTGGGAGAATACAAATTTGGAAAAAGTAGGATCTGGCATTTTGGATTTTGGATTCTTAATTGACACTAAGAGCCAGAATATCAAAACATCAGTGTCTAAAAGTCCTCCAGCATTGCGGAAGTACAACTTTAAACTGATGGAGATACCAGCATCATGAAACATTTCAGCCAGGAAGCCTCAAACTCAAACCTAAAACTAACGATGACAGCATGCTGACGGGACCGTAAAACCCCCCCTCCGACAGAGACAGGCAGTTCGTCTGCGACCGCCTGTCCATCGAGACGCTCTCCAGCGCCAACGCCGCCGGCTGCGTCCACGAGGAACGCCTCGGCGAGGAGCTCAGCCCTCAGGAGGAGCTGAGCAACATTGTGGCCCTGCAGTCAGGTCAGGCGACATCCCACTTATCAGACACACACTTGCACAGAGAAGGAAGGCACGTTCTCAAGAGCTGAATGTCTGCTGGTGCTGGCGGCGATGATATAAGACGCTTGAAAGGCCAGTAAGTTTTGACTGGTGCCTGCAAGTGGAAGACAAATCTTCCCCAAAGGAATCTTATCAGTAGCTGAGAATGTAAGCAGATTTTTTTTTTCTTTTTTTACTTCCTGCAGAGAGAATCATTATCAGCCTGCCGAGACTTTACTCATTGTATCTATCATTTTAGAGAGGGCTGTTTATTGTTAACAGAAGATGCAAATTAAAAAAAAAAAAAAAAAAAGCTTAGCTCTGTCAATGTGACACAGACTGTCTGAGACTGCGTGAATGAGTCATTCATGCAAGTCACGCAATCTCTTCCCAGCCTGCTGCACGGCTCTGACCGAGCTCAGTCTGGATGACGCCACTGCTCATCACATTGTGCAGGTAAGGGGAAAAAAGGCCCCGCCCAGTCTGGTTTATAACAAATTACCAAACACAAAATAGCTTTGAACTCATTTTGACATTTTTTTTCCCCTTAGGAAAACGGAATCTTCATAATAGCACAACTGATTTTGCCACAAAACTCGGGCCCAAAGGTCACATCGTTACAGGTGCACAGCTTCAGATTTGCATTCACAGTAAACGTAAATGCTGTAACTCACAGACAGTAACCCTTGTTTTTCTTTTTTTCTTTTTTCATTTTAAATCTTGTGTGCACGTTGGCAGTGCTACGCATTCCGGGCGCTCCGGTTCCTCTTTAGCGTGGAGAGAAACCGGCATCTCTTTAAGAGGTGCCGCTCCGAACCGACATTTAAAATCACGCATAGGCAATCTAATTTTGCCATAAGCCTGACGTCTGCTTTGGTGCTGTTATGTAACCTTTTTTTTCATCTACTGCAGGCTCTTTCCCACAGACCTCTTTGAGTTGTTTATTGATGTTGGCCACTATGTGCGGGACCTCGTGGCCTACGAGGGACTTCAAACCAAAGTTTCACACTGCACTGTAAGAGAAAAATGTAAATGTTTAAAATGATGAAGTGCTTGAGTCTGGTCTCAGTCTTCGACTTGATGCTTGCCCGGCCCCCATCAAGATTTTTAAGACTAATATGTGCAACCTCTTGAGGCTAAATATATCTGTGTGGACTGATGAAGCAGATACTTTCCTGTGCTTTTCTGATGCAGGAAGAGGAACTGGAATGTCTGAGAGAGAGCATTGTGGCTGTGGACCAGAACCGGCCTGCCCTCAAAGTGATCAACGGCTACGCCATACTGGACCACCTGGGCACCGGGGCCTTTGGAAGCGTCTTCAAGGTACAATAAAGAGCCCGAAAACTGCTTCGGTGTTTCGGGTCAGTTTTTTTTTTTCATCTTCATTGAAATTGAGGAGCGCTTCCAGTGGTTCATCATGTGCCGTTGATCTCGACAAATGGGTCACAGGTCCGCAAACAGAGTGGCCAGAACCTTTTGGCCCTGAAGGAGGTGAACCTCCACAACCCTGCCTTCGGCAAAGACAAGAAGTCCAGAGACAGCAACGTGGAGAAGATCATCTCCGAGCTCACGATCATCAAAGAGCAGGCACGCGCTTTCACTTTGAGCCGGTCCGCGTTGCCGGAATGCTTTTCTGAACATCGGCGGTGACGTTCATGTGCTTCCTGCTTCCTCCTCCTCAGATGACACACCCAAATATTGTTAAATATTACAGGACATTTGTGGAAGGTGAGGGTCACTGCTTTTTGTGTGAGTTGCTCCACCGCTGCCTGCCGTGTAATTGTGAAGCATGCTCTTCTTAGACGACAAGCTGTACATCGTGATGGAGCTGATCGAGGGAGTCCCTCTGGCCGAACACCTGGGCTCTCTGAAGGAGAAGCAGCAGCAGTTCACCGAGGACAGAGTTTGGAATATATTCATACAGGTAGCAACTGCTGAGCTTGATTTCCCTTGGAAATTGAATCTCAAAACACCAATTTGCCAATTTGCTTTATCTAAATGGTGTAACCCAGTTTATACAGATTGAATTTAAACCCGAACTCTGAATGTCCGCTAGGACTGTTCTTATTGCGAACAAACTGACCGGAGGGATCGGAGACTTTTGACCGGGGACATAATCATGTGGCACGATGAAAACACTAAATATCCTCACATGAGTGACTTCAATAAGCTGTCTTTCTCGCTAATGTAAGTCATACACTGATGTCTTGATTTGATAAGAAACTACCACAAGGAGAGGCATGCAGTGGCTCCAAAATCCTCATCCTAATCCTGTCACCATCACCGAAGGGGCGTTCACAAAACAATGATGAAAAAAACAGTGATTGTGGTATGTTTTTATGGGATTTTTAAAGGTTGTGTCCAGAGTGTCAAGGTTAAAAACCAGCCTTTATTGTTTTCCGTGCTGTGCGACCATGTGCGAAATGACTTTTCAGGAAAACAATCTCTTACATTCCCGGACTTCTATGCAGAAAACACAAGGAACCAATTATGTCTACTTATGGGGGCGGGGCTTTCAGAATCATTTGCATGGGGCATGTGGAAACGGTGACATGAGCAGACACTAGCTGTGAAGATGAAGAAGGAGGCGGAGAGGGTGCAGCAAGCTAACGAGGAGCTAGCAGGAGAAACGTGTGGCTCTGCGGGCCAGCGCCAGTGAGCGGAGACGAGGGCGGAGCCAGATTAGCATATTCATAGATCTCTGAATGTAAAACGGGGAAACAGGTGTAGAGTCACATTTAAAGGCCCCGAAGGAATTTTGTTTTTTCAAGGAAAGACTTGTAAATATGTCATTTTGAGCCCCAGCGACACATGAGAGTTTGTCAGGGGTTTAAAACTGCCGGAGGAAAGATTTGGGCATATCTTGACGACTATGGTTGTATTTCATGGCAACTTCTATGGCAAGATGGGGATTATGGTGATGGTGGCAGATGACAAATTCGCCAAATTTGCGTCCCGCAGCTCCCGGTATTCCTGAACGGTCTGGCGCAGGTCTTCTTGAGCAACCTGATGGTAGATCTTGCAATAGAATCCTTGTATCAACTTACAGGACCGGACCATATAAATGTAATGAATTACAATTATTTTGGCCAGAATAATCGTGACATTAAATTGTCGCGAATTGCACTTGATAGCAATTTCTATTGTCGGGAGAGGAGTTTTTCTTCAGACACTCAGAGGACTTGTGTTTTAGTCTGTTTATGCTTCCATTGCTAATAGCTAAGCAGCTAAAATATGTGCGTAGCCATTAACAAAAAATGAAAGGTGAGCTAATTTAACCTCAGCCCGATTCCCCAGATGTGTCTGGCACTGAGGTACCTGCACAAGGAGAAGAGAATCGTCCACCGCGACCTCACGCCCAACAACATCATGCTGGGGGAGAAAGACAAAGTCACCGTCAGTGAGTTCGCGTCCAGGGTTTTTTTTTTTTCCCGCGCCTCCAACCACGCCACTCGCTCCCGTCCTATCCCGTCACGTGACTGCCGCTTGTCCTCTGCTCGCAGCTGACTTTGGCCTGGCCAAGCAGAAGCAGGAGAACAGCAAGCTAACGTCGGTGGTCGGCACCATCCTGTATTCCTGGTGAGGAGGACATGGGCGGTGTTTGTGGGGGCTATTTTCTTTGCTGGAAAGTCGTTCAAATGATGCTTGATAGCAACCGTCCAGGGGTGAGAGCGGGCAGTTTTTAAAGGGAAATTTTCAGACAACTTTTAGACGTGTGTGTGTGCGTGTGTTTGTGTGCGTTAGTCCAGAGGTGGTGAAGAGCGAGCCGTATGGCGAGAAGGCGGACATCTGGGCTTTGGGCTGCATCCTCTATCAGATGGCCAAGTTAAAGCCTCCGTTCTACAGCAGCAACATGCTGTCGCTGGCCAGCAAGGTATCATGAAGAGTCACACACACACACACGCACACACGCACACACTTGTTTTTTTTCTCTCCGTTCTCTCGTTGATCTTTGTGGTGGGTTTACTGTGTCTGTGTAGATTGTTGAAGCCGTTTATGAGCCGATCGACGAAGGAACTTTCTCGAAGAGAGTTAAGGACATGATCAGATGGTGGGATTTTTTTTTTATTTTTTTTTTTCAAATTTGTTAATTATTCAAAGAAAATCCTGCATGTGTGTAGGGTGTTTTCGAAGAGCTCACTGTCATTTGACCCTCACATCGTTTGAAGGTGACGTCTTGTGCGTTAACGTCCCAGATTGTTGTGCTCTTCTCCGTCAACGGCATGTCCTGTCAGGTGTTTGAGTCCAGATGCGGGCGAGCGGCCGGACATTGTGGCCGTCAGCTCCAGGATCTCTGACCTCATGTTGAGGCTGATGGATGGTCTCTACACGTCCCAGAATGCGCTGGAGAGGAGGGCGGAGAGAGACAGGAAACGGGCGCAGAAATATTTCCTGGAAAGGGACAAAAACGGGGCAAAGTGCCGCCACTCAGGCGTCTGTCAGGTACCGTAGATGACTTTGAAATCATAATAAGAGCTGCAATAAAAGGCCAGCCAGGACTTCCGCAGGTGTTTTGAAATTTAGATTGTGATAGATTTAGATTGAAATTTGATTTGTCTTGAATTTACAGGAATTGCACTGCTTCCAGGAAAATTCCCTAACGAAGCCCGGATCTCTGCACTTCTCTGCAGCCGGCAGCGAACAGAGGATTTGTCAAGGTGACAATATTCTACACTCCACATGATAATCATGTGGTTTTTAATCTCGGTGTGTCATGACGATGGACCCCGCATGTTTACAGATGACACTTCAGATGAGGACGTCAGGCTGCCCACAACCGAAAACACGCCTGCCGACGCCACAGGAGAGCGCCACGGTCAGTTTCCTGTCTGTTTGGGTTTATGTCCCTGAATCTCACTGAAGTGCTACATAAGATAGGAGAGCGTGTCTTAAAATTACTGTACTTTCACAAAAAAAAAAATCAGAAAATCAGATGACCATACCTGGTGAGATTTTGTGTTGTTTTTTTTCCGAGGAAGCCTCAAGAGCGACGCTTCTGTGCTGTTGAACTGTTCTTGGTTATACCGAGAGGTGTGCCTAATATTTTGATCATCCAACTCATATGCATTAGGGTGCCAAAATATTAGGGATACCTCTGAGTATGAGATTGCGCTCCCAATAACATTCAAATGTGTCCAACAAATTCAATAAAATTCAACATCAAACTCTTCCTGAAGTGAGAATCGTTTGATTTGAATCCTCCGTTTTGGTAGATTGTCTGTCTCCTAGCGGAATTGCTCAAAACGACCTTGCATATATGTATTCATGAAACCTGGTGGAGGAATTTATTTATTTATTTGCAGTCTTTAACATTGTGATGTCGGCCCATATTTTGACATTTGCATGAATTTCTCATGAAACATGACATGGACTATTATGGAAAAAAAACAACTTTTGGAAACACACCCAGATGTTTTTGATGATTTCAAATTGACATATTATAGTAAGATTTTGCTGCTACTCTGTGTTTTAACCAAAGGGTTGAGATCTGCGGCCTCGGCTGCACCTGAACAAAACCTGAGTGGGTAAGTGGTGCAAAGACACATCACTATAGTTGCCACCTTCGTTACACGTGGTTTTAAAGATTTACTGGAATGGTCTCAGTGAAACTGGTTTTCTGTAAAGGACGTGAAGCATTAAGATCAATTTGTCAGTTCTGCAGCTTCATTAACTCCTAAATCAATTCGAGACACTTTTTCATAGTATTGCTTTCATGCATCCATTTGTTATTTCCTCTATTGTTGTATTAACTTGCTTTTATGTGATATTCCGTTTTACAAATTTAACTGTGTAATTTTTATTTATGGTATTTTATGCTAATTTTTTTCCATTGTTTTTTTTTTAATTCTCTTCTGTTGTCCCTTTGTTTTAACCATATTCCCGCTCTAACTTGTACTTACCTCAGTTTTGTTTTAGCTTTTGTGTTTGTTTGTTTTGTGTTTTTTGCTGTTTATTCCTTTATGAGTTTGATAATTTTGTCGCTGCATGAAACAATTTATTGACCTGCTTTTCTTCTTTGTTGTTCCCTCTCAGGATGGACTTTGCGGCAGTGAGGATGAAACTAAGACCAGGTACGTTACTGAATCTTAGCAGAGCTCTCATCAATTTGATAAGAGCTCTGCGTCTGCCTAATCTCGGCAGACACACATTCACACACACATACACACTGAAACAATCAAAGACGAGACATGTAAGAGCTGGATTTTGCCTCGGTCGGTCGGCGTGATTGTGGTTTTTCCCTCATCTCAGTGTCAGCAGGGATCTGCGTCTCCCAGAAGAAGCTCCGCCAGATTGACGATCCCATCCACCGACTCCTGACGCAGCTGCACAAGATCATCTACATCACTCAAGTATGGTGACCATTACTTAACTCTGCGGCACGCACAATCCCGATGGCAAAAAAACCAAACCCCAAAGGACAAAGAATGGCCATCATGATAACAAGCAGCCTAAACACGACTCTAAGCAAATGTTAATTTGGGGTTGTCGTTATGGAAACCTCCAGCTTCCACCTGCTCCGCACCACAACGTCAAGAGGCGAGTCGTCGAGAGATTTAAGAGGTCCCTTTTCCAGTGCGGGAGTGACCCACGCAACCTGAAAGTGGAGCTCAGCAAGGTCTGTGCACGAGACTCACATTTCCCACAAGTCAAGTTGAGAATGTTGAGCAATACAGTACTTTCTGCAATATAATACTAGGAACTGTATTTACTCCTAAAACTGCTGGTCGATGTGCAGCCAATGTGCTTCTGTAGATCAGAAGCGTAATGACCTTGTTCCTTCTCTCCTGCAGCTCGTTCAGACCTCCCAGGAGCTGCTGGAGTCAGGTTCCAGCAGCTCAGACTGGTGGCCTCTGGTGCACCACTTCTCCGGAGATCCCCGGGCTGCCGACGGCTCAGATAAAGGTACCGACTCCTTCAAAGACGCTCACCCAGTAAAATACACCCACAAGCAGGGGCCGCTCCTGCAGAAACTCACGAAATCGCTGATTTTGTGAATGATGAGAAAAAAGATTGTGAGGGAATCGGAGAAGGCGTAAAGTCTGGAAGCCGACTGACTGATCTTGTTTCTGGCTCTCACAGGCGACGAGAATCTTAAAGACGGCGTCACGTACCAGCAGATGCAGGTCAGTCTCTCTCACGCCGTGCCGGAGATTTCTTTCTTTTTCTACTGTTTGCTTGAAAAACCACCTTTGGTCAGATGCTTATCGACAGCAGAACCTTCAAAACATCGTCATATGTGGAAATTTATATGTGGCTGTCATTAGTCGAATCAAGAATAGATTAAAACTATCATTGCAATATACACAGCTCAGAATATTTTGTTGATCCCAAGGGGAAATTACTCTTGGTATAGATGCTCCATACAAGAGTAAGAGAGGTAAGTAAAATAATAAAATAGTCATAAACAGGAATCAGCAATATAAAAGAATGGATAAATAGACATACACAGTATGTAGAAAGTATTATGACCACTGCATGTTTACCATAGAATATAATGCAGCAGCCCTGCAATAGATTCTCGACCTTCAGGAGGAGTTTTATGTTGAATTGCTACTGAATCTGTTTGAGAGAGGTGTTGACATATTTGAATGATTGTTATTGGGACTCATATTTCTAATGTTGTTGAACTCTAGTGGGTTATACTAAGAGGTGTCCCTAATATTTTGGTCATCCAACCCTTATGCATCAGGGTGCCAAAAGTTTAGGGACACCTCTCAATATAACCCAGTACAGTTCAACCGCATCGAATATGTCACATA
>CAAKHG010039259.1:0-15885 GCA_901007715.1 Dactylopterus volitans | reverse complement strand
TTTTGGCAGAATCTTTCCCCGGTTTAGTTCGCTCGCCGTGCGCGACGTGGAAAGCACATCGGACAGATCCGTGACACAAATGTGCTGAAATGCGAAAAAAAAGAAAAAAAGAAAAAGAAAAAGAAAAAAAAATGGCCCAAACAAAAATGTACCCAGTGATCACTTGAGGCTTCTGAGGCTCAGCGGAGGATTGGCAAACATTGGAGGCTGCGGGGGCGTTCAGGGTTATTAACCACAGCGGACAGTTTTATTTGAAGCCGTAAATTGAGTTATTGTGAGCCGCCGCCGCCGGCTTCTTCGCATCAGCGTGAAAGTAACGGAGGCCGGTGGGATCGTCGTCGACGCTGCAGCAGATGGGGCGGGGGCGGGGAGGGTCGGTGCGCCTGGCCGACGACGGCTTGGCAGGTGTCTTGATGACGTCGCCCTTGCTTTGCCAGATCTGGAATTTAAAAAAAAATAGATAAAACGTAGCTTTTGATAGCCCAACCCCGATGTTGATGTGCATGCGCACGCGGTTTCCACAGAGTGTGAGTTACGGAGGGCCTGCGCGCCACACCCTCAGCCCTCCGCCGCGGCCAATCGCAGATTTATTCAGTAAAGTTACAGGCTGGAGGTCTCAAAACAGATTAAAGTGTCGGTCACGGGGACATTAGATATTCCATTAGACGAGACCTCTGTCCCGCCGAGCCCGGTAAATCACGGAGCCACTGTACGCGGTGAATGCTGCGTGCCGCTGTGTTGTCTGCGGCGCTGACGAGGCGCCGTAAAGTTTGGGGATTTACGGTGTCGCGCGGGCCATTTGTGCGCCCCGAAGCTCGGACTTATTTTCTGCTTTATGTTTTGGATTTTTTTTGCCTTCGGTTTTACTGTGGAAGGGGGCGACGCATCAGATATGCGACCGGTTGCGGTGTTCTCAGCGAGGCTCGCAAAGGGCTAAATTTGCGCAATCGAGCGCCGCTCAAAGCAAAAACAACCGCGGCAAATGCCAGTTTGAATATTTACTTTTGGTGCATACTTGAACCACAGACGCAGGATGGAGGGAGGGTTTCAAAAGTAGAGCGACTTGAAGGATAAAGTCCCGCATCCAAGGGGTTAGCCGTATTTCAACGCAGCAAACACGGCCATAAAATTGACACATCATCCCATGTCAGTTTACACAGTAAAACATTCGATAACATCGCCGCTGGCGGCCATCTTCATGGGTTCCTTGATGCTCCAAAGCTGCAGATCTGATTTATGGCCCTGGATGCCGGGACGCCGCACAGAGGAAATAAAGCAAGCAGACGTTAGGTCTGCCTGAGAGCCTCCACTCTCGGGGCCTCGCTGGAGAGACAATGAGGATGGAGCCATAAAGCAGGAGGTCCAGCAGATGCCCCCATGAAAACAACCACAGTCCATTATGGAGCCTGTTAAAATCACTCCAGCGGCTCGCTAACCCGGCGTCGCCCCGGCCCCTGCACTTTTGTCCCCGGGCGTGGACGAGGACAGACTTACGGCTGTGAGTGATCGGGCCCACAATGCAGCTCTCAGTGAAAGAAGGGGAAAAGGGACGTCCGCCTCCATCCATGCAGATGCTCTCTTTGCCTTTTGTGCATCTTTATGTTTTTCCTCCTCTCCCTGGCACTTTTGCTTTATAGCCATCTGATGTTTGGCTTTTCGGGGGAATAGGGGGCTGCTGTAGGATTTATACAGGGGGGAAAGCGGCAGGTTTGGGAGTGCAAGGGGAAGCATATGGCCTCGTGGGAGGACGATGAGCTTCGAGAGAGAAGCAGGTTCAGCTCAAGGCGGCTTCTCTGTGTGTGTGAGCAACCAGGGCAGAGTGTTTATAAAGCTGGAGGTGGCTTCCCTCTTGTCATTTAGATACAGGATCCTCTTGTAATTTGGGAGATCGGAGATGTTTGTGTTGACACCATGCCGGTCCAGGGTGTGGCAGCATGAGGAGACCGGCAGTGAGAGAGGGACAAATTAGAAAACAGGAGCTGTAAGGGTTCTCATTTCCCCTCAAGTGCATAATCAAATATGGCTGTAAAACTTTACTGGGACATAATCACGACCCAGCGTGTCTGACTTGAACTGTGTTGTAGGACCGAAACCCACTGGAACTTTTCTTATTGTTGATTTTGAAAAAAAAGGTTTTTTTTTCTATATCTGGAACTTGTTATTGTCTCTTTTCACATCATGTATTATATTATATTATATTATATTATATTATATTATATTATATTATATTATATTATATTATATTATATTATATTATATTATATTATATTATATTATATTATATTATATCCAGTTATTTCTTGTTTGCTTCTCTTTACTATTAAAAGATCATAAAGCCAGAAACAAAAAAATTTGCAAACCATTGGAATTGCAGCTCCTCATGCTTGTCTGTTCATGCTTCAAGTCTGATTTACACCGATCAAACACAACATTATGGCCACTGCATGTTTGTCCCAGAATGTAATGAAACAGCCCTGCTATAAATTTTCCCTTCAAGATGAGTTTTATGTTGAATTTCTATTGGATCTGTTTGAGAGAGGTACTTGTGATGCTACTGAAATGTACTGGGTGATACTGAGAGGTGTCCCTCATATTTATTTCACCCTGATGCATATCAGTGGGTTTACCAAAATATTAGGGACACCAGGGTTTTATTCAATAAAACTCATAACACTTTATCCAACATAAAGCTCATCCTGAAGGGAGAATCCAGTGCAGGGCTGTTTGCTGTACTATATTCTATGTTAAACATGCAGCGGTGGTAATGTTATCTTTGATCAATGTATATCATATCACATAATAATTGAATTGAATTGAATTGAATCATATCTTTCCTTGAGTATAGGAGGACTTTTACACAGATTGTCCCTTCATCCTTTGAGCCTCTCTGTGTTTCCGTGCACCGTTTTGCCGTCGGCTCGGTTGTAATCAAGGACAAATGTGCTTCAAACTTTCCATGAGCCTGGATCTGCTGGCGCGAGAGCGCAAACAAAAAAACAAAAGAAATAAATAAATCAAATTTTCCACGTTAGGTTTACTCTTTGAGAGGAATTATATTGGAATGAGGTACGGGGGCAGAATGTGCTGACTCGGTAAATGTGGCCAAACCACAGATTGAAGCGCTGCTCAAAACAGACACATCCTATTATTACTTTGGGGGAGAGGAGGATTTGTGATAATACTGACTCTGCTTCTCTGTGTAATACAGCCGTGCAGCCCACAACATCTCCGGACTTGGGTTAGTATCATTAAACTATGTATTTTAAAGTTTGGGATTCTTTTTTTTTTTTAAATGGTACTGGCCCATCTTTTTGGTTCAATTAAGTGGGGCCAAAGAACCAGCTTTTTCAGGTCAATGTAGATCCTAATGGCAAAGGAGTTTATCTTAAAGGTACTATACGTAAAAAAAAAAAAAATTCATATTAAAATGTCTAAAAACAACTTCATGTATTGGCTATATTTTCCCAAGCTGTGTATTTTACATGATCCCATGTGCTTCCAACAATATCTAGCAAGAGAAAAACATGGTGTGTTTCATTTAGCCACCTGCATGCTCCCTTCAACCCCCGAGCTGCTATGATATGGTTTTTTTTTTCAGCCACACAGTTTATTTTTCCCATCACTTGCATGCCATTATGCAAAACAATAATACAGCACAGACATACTCATATGACATCATACAAAAGCTGGAATTTGCAGCAAAGAGACAAATGTTCCCTTCCTGGCCGCAACTATGATGCTATTCTACATTGTCTTTTTGCAGCGGCGTTCTTGTTTGCTACACACTTTGCAGCGGGACCTGGGTGAAATTGCGCGGCTGTGCGACGCTAACATGATCATAAATGTTTTACTTAAATTCTAACGGCAATTTCAGTTCGACTTTTCCATGATCTCTGTTGGTTAAGGCCTAAAAACACACTCGTCATGCATACACGGCTAATATTTTCCTACCTAAGAAACGTTAGCATTATAATGACAAATGATTTGTAGTTAGCATAACATGCAACCTTTTTTTTTACCTGGTAACAGTTCAAAATGTAAAAAAAAAAAGAGCATGTTTGCGAAGTAATTTTCAACACCATTAGCATGTTGATGTTAGCATTTAGCGTACAACGTAGCCCATGCTGACGCCCACGCGACAGCCTACGCCACAGCCAATGCCACTGCGTGACGTGCGTCTCAGTCAGAATCAGAATCAGAAATACTTTATTAACCCCGGAAGAAATTGAATGGTCGCAGTCACAGTTGCTCCACGTCAGCATAAATGAATATAAGACACAGGAAGGAAGTGCCAAGATATAACAAATATAACAATATTACAAAATAGAAAGGTTTCAGGTTGGCGCAAACCCCAACAACTGTGATTGGTCCACTTGGTACAGTAGCAAGTTACTTTCTGGACCCACTTGGAACCCTTTTTCAAACACCGGGCCACAAATCTAGCATCTGTGTGTAGCCACTAGCAACTAATCCCCATCCTGACTTATAACACCACTTTTAACTGAAGAGTCGTCAGGTCTTCAGGCGACAGGAGCATCTCTCAGGGTTTCCGCTCGGTCGCTTCCAACTCTCTCGCTAAGTGATCATTTACCATGAAAACAGAGCCGGAATCACGGCGCAGGCGTTGCTGTCGAGTGACGCGCGCGGCGGTTTCGTCAGATGGCGCCGCACTCACAAAACCAGAACTTCGGCAGCGCGGCGCAGCCGCCATTTATTTTTATGGTCCCACTAATGCTTTCTTAATGTCTTTATTTTTCTTTTTTAAATGTATTCCTCTTAATTTATGACGCACTCCTATGCTCTTAATCTTTTGATTTTATATGTGCTTCCATGCCTCCGTGAGGCACTCTGAGCTGCCTCGCGTCTGAGCGCTGCTACATAAATCAAGCTGCCTTGCGAGTGACTGTTGTTTACCGTGTGTGTTAATGGGCCGGCGTTTCGGTCAATATTTCCCACTCGTGCCTTTTTATGAACCCACAAAGAGAGAAAAATGTGAATGACGTCGGCTTTATTGAAAATTCAGCTTTACTGAAACGCTGTACGCACTGAGAAAGCAGATCATTATGGCCACTACATGTTCACAATAGAATATAATGCAGCAGCCCTGCCAAAAAGTGAGTGTTGTGTTGCATTTTGATTGAATCTCTTGGAGAGAGGCGTTGACATATTTTAATGAACGTTATTGTAACTGTGAGTTGTGATGCTACTGAACTTATGCTCAGAGGTGTCCCTAATTTTTTGGCCAATTAGGAGTTTGACGGTGCTGTGCTGACTCTCCTCGTCTACCTCTGACAATGGCGACTCTAAATTAATAGATGCCGACCAACAGTTATATTTATCTGATTTACTGCAACACAAAAAAATGACTTTGGTGGAGATTTGCACGTTGTCTCGACGTATTTTACGTTCTGCCCGGCGTCGGTTGGCCTCGGTCCTCCACATCTGGTGAATCTGTTTGAGAGAGGTGTCGACATATTTTAATGATAGTGGGACTGCAACTTGTGATGCTGTTGAACTGTACTGGCTTATATACCGGGAGGTGTTACGGCTGATCGCTGTATGTGCTCATAGAAAGAGAAGAGAGGCCACCAGATGTGGAGGACCGAGGCCAGCTGACGCCAGGCAGAACCTAAATACGACGGGACAACGTGCAAGTCTCCAAGTCGAGTGCAAGTCTTTCTCCTGTGTTGCAGCTTCAACGGAAGAGCTTCATGCTTGGGGTCTGGTGACTTTGGAGGCCGACGAAGATCTGCTACGGGCCTCCCAAACCTCAGCCTCAGCATGACAGCTCAACATTCAATCCCCCTAAAAGCTACCGTGTTATTACGGCGCACCCTTCTCTCCCCTCGGACGGACACGACCGAAGCTTTAAGTAACGCGGCCGTTGCTGGAAACGACCTCGGGGACGAGTGACCGTCGAGTTCTCCGCACCGTTCGCCTTCCACGCATTTCCTGAAAGCTAGCTGACAACGGTTTGCGCGGACGCAGGAATCTGCCGCTCAGCTCACCGCCTCTCTCCTCTGAGGCAGCAAGGGATCGATTCGGCCAATAAAAACAAAAAACAAAAAAAAGAGGAACCCGTCCAACACTTCTACACACAACTGCAGGAGGAGACGTGTTTAGTTTCAATGCGGCAGAGCGGAACACGATAATTTTGCCCCAAATGGGCTCATTTACTTTTCCCTCATTGAGGGAATTTTAGTTTCTTCACCCCATCAAAAATCTCAAGTCGGAATTTTTGCGGAAACCATCTGCTTTGTCTCATAAAGTGCAGCGTGCACACTGGAGCAGGATCCCCTTTCCCTCATTCTCTAAGGCAAAATAAATGAGCTGCTTCCTCCATTTATATCACCGCCATTGTGTGTGTGTGTGTGTGTGCGCGCGCGCAACAGCAGCAGAAGTGTTCTACTTGCTTTTAGCGGCTTCCTGTCCTGTACTAGGAATCGCAGAAAGCCCTTTTCTACAGTGGCAGAAGCTAATTACATCTGATTTGTCATTAGCTGGCCTCGGCCTGTGCTTCCTGCGGAGCTCCCCGCCTCTCCACTGGGGCATAAAAGTGTGCTGCTCGATCAAGCGGCGTCGGGGAAATCTGCTCCTTTTTTGGTCACTCTGGCAGGAGACAAACAAGGCTGCGGTGCAAGTTTTTTTTTTTTTTTTTTTTTTTGTGCTGAGGCTGAATATTGGAGTTTGGACATGAATTATGTGGCCAGGAATCGAGGACGCCTGCAAATATCCAGGCTCCTTTTGCTGGGGTTGGAGGGGGTGAGTGGGTTTAGAGTGGTGAGGGGGGGAAAAAATGGAATGAGTGTGCTTTTCAGCTGTTTGGAATTATGGTTATCTCCAAAACATCTCATTTCGAGATTACGCGCCATGTGCGTGTAATTTGCGGGACACACACGGCAATAAAGGCAAATGTCGAGGCAGAACTCCTGATTTGAGAATTAAGGAGATGGACAGTCGCGTCTTTTTGCATTCTTTGCATAATAATACCCTGCTGTCAGGGAAGGGGGAGGGCCAGGGGGAGGGCAGGGGAGGGGAGGGGAGGAAACTGTGCAGAAAGAAAAAAAAGCAAAGCTGCTCATGAGAAGTTAAGTTCTGTGTGGATGGAGGAGAAGGAGCGCAGCGGGCGAGGGGCTTCAGGGGACGTAGTCGCTGGAGGCGCGTCCGACGCGGGGAGATTAATGTAAAGGCAAATTTATGAATAACCTCCCCAGGTGGGCGTTCTTCTTCTCCTTCTCCTCCTCTGACTTTAAAGCCCGTCTACTTTTTTTTTTTTTTTTTTAAATCATGCCACGTTAAGGATCACGCCTGGCGGGCTGCGCGCAAAACCAGCCTCCTCCTGCGTGCGCGCAGCCAAAGCGGCGCCGAGGCGCAAATAACAACAGCCATACTACTTTTTTCTTTTCTTTTTTTTCTTTTTTTTTTAAATAAAGTGACCTTCTCGCCTCTGTGCGTGTGCCAGATCTGCTCCCAGCCGCCGCCGCCGCCGCCGTCCCGCCCCAGCATGCCGCGCTGAGCAGGAATGGCATCGGCCGTGTTCGAGGGGACGTCGCTCGTCAACATGTTCGTGCGCGACTGCTGGGTCAACGGGATCCGCCGGCTCATCATCAGCCAGCGGGGCGAGGAAGAGGAGTTCTTCGAGATCCGGACCGAGTGGTCCGACAGGAACGTCCTCTACTTGCACCGGAGTTACTCGGACTTGGGGCGGCTGTTTAAAAAGCTCACCGAGTCCTTCCCCGAGGACAGAAGGGACCTCTCCAAGTCTCCGCTGACAGAAGGTGGGTGAAGGCAACTGGCGATTGTGTTTAATGTAGTGATGGAAGCGCTGAAAGTGACGGAATGGAGGCACTAACACACTTGGGGGACAACATTCTATAGCAGGGGCGTAGCTGTAAGGGCCAGATGCCAAACTGCCCCCCCCCCAACCCCCTCTAGTTTCTACTCACCAGTTTCTATTGCTGCAATTCATCCTTATTTACAGTATCAAGTAATACGTAGTCCATCCATTTTTTCGATGCATCAGTTATTTTTTTCTCAATAGTGTCAGAAACTGATTTCGTCCAACAGTTTTAACCCCCCCGAAATTCTCTCTGTTTATAACCATATAGAACAAATTCTCACTTTAAATATCTATAACTGCCAAATATTTGCATTTTGCCATTGTCAAAACACATTGGGATTTTTTTTTTGTTTGTTTTTTGATCGTCATCCTCGCTGATCAAGATCAGTTTCAGCACCAACTATCTCATCATCCACTACTGGATGAGAAAAACGCACTTTAACTCGGTATTTCATCATTTGACCTGTTGGAAAGTTCATATTTGTGAGAAATACCGAGAAGAAGAAGAGGAAAACACCTTTAGTTTTGACCTAGAAAGCCACTTTCGTCCTCAAAATCCGGGTCCCGCGGCACCAGCTGTCATCAGGTCATCACGCTGCCTCATTGCGGAATGCCATTCCAGGAGGCAAATGAAAGGAGACAAAAACATCTAATCTGCTGGATTTAGCTCTAATCAGAACCGGAGTGTTTCGTAGCTCCGTTTGCATGCTTTTGTTTGGACAGGTTAATAATGAACAAAGTCCAGCGGAGGATGTCACCACCGCCGCCAGCCTGCTGACCACAAGGCCGACGTGCTGACAGCGTGTCTCCGACGCTTATCAATATTCAGGACCTAAAAGGCTGTGCGATCAGCTTTGCCCTAAAAGAAAAAAAAAAACACAAAACCCGTGACCTCCGTGTGGAAACTCGCCCCCTTGCCGTTCAAAGCGGCGGCGGCGAGGTCTTTGTTGTCGGGAGAGGAAACGCAGGCGCGGGACATGCAAACGGTGCACTGATAGGGCCGCGGCTCCCAATCAGACGGCGCAGTTTTAAATCTCCATTCCCTTATCAGTCGCGCACCGCCGGGCAGCGCGGCCTCGCTTTGGAGCGTCTCCAACAACATCCGTCACGTGGCCGCGCACGCAGCGCCATGTTGACGCGGCGGCGGCGGAAAAACAAAGTTGCCCCTGCGCACATATATCCTGCGGTGAGAAGGCAACTTTTTTTTTTTTTTAAATAGCTTTTGTTGTTTGACCTGCCAAAGAAGTGATGCATTTCCCCCTCCCCTTGTTTAGTTCATCTGTCCGCAGGGTGACACACATACACACACACCAAACTGGTAGGGTTGTAGCCTATTAAATTTCTGTATTAACTGCAAAAAACCCCAAAAAAAAGTCTTGTTTCTCTTTCGCGCGGTCTTGGCCGAGGTCCCTGCAGAACTCCGCTGAGAGTCCCCAGCAAAGCTGTGGGCCGCTCTCTTATCTAATTCTGGTAGGGTGAACCTACATCTCTCGGGGTTGGGATCTGTGACACCCGGGATGCTTTGGCGTTGCCAACAGGTTTTGGCAGACCTCCTGGCTCTGATGTGTGTGTGTGTGTTTGTGATCGCCCCACATGGTCTTCTTGGCACTTCCCCTCTGTCTCTCCCCATTGAGCCTATAAGAATGTTTTAGAAACATCCTTTTAGTGGCGACTGGAACGCTTCCTGCTCATGCACTGAAATAGCTGACGGAGTTGTTGACAGCTTTTGCCCCCTCCACCCCCCCCACTCCCCTTTGCCGGAGCAGTGCATGTTGGGAGATTTTCTGACACCGTGACTCACTTTTGTTCTTCTTTTTTAAGTATGTCAGTATTTATGAGTGCAAAAAAACAAAACAAAAAAAGAAGAAGAACCCAACAAAACGTGTCACTGATGCAGCCACATACCTCTGTTCAATATTTCATTTGCATCGAGGCTGCTCGCCGCTCTGATTGAAAGTCATGAGGAAGAAAACTCTTGCTGTTGATTTTCAGAGTCCACTTCTCACCCGTTTGCGGCCCAGCTCATGTTTTCTTGTGTCTGTGCTGCGTCCAGGCAACCAGGAGGGCGTGCGGACTGATGTCATGATGACAGAGAGAGAGAGAGAGAGAGAGAGTGGGTGGGGGTTCAGGAGGTGACTGGGAGAGGAGTGGATCTCCCATATTTAGAAGCCGTGGCCTGTGGAGGACTCATAACACTTACCTTCCATGTGACCTCAGAGTGGACACAGACAGGAAGCGCTGGCTGGCGTTCCATGCGGGCCAGGTTCCACTGAGGAACGTGGACGCAAGCTTGTCGCTGAAGTCATCTCCCCAAGTTGAGTCATTCTCCCATCCTTGCATGAGAAACGTCCCCGTGGTCCACTTGGTCATCTCAGTCACTCGCCACAGTGCTGATTTGCACATGGACGCGCTTGATTGTGCAATTTCGTGTCAGTGGCGACGTCATCTTGTTATTGTTCGACGGCTAAAGGCCCCTGAAAGCTCCTGATTGGCTGACAAGCGTCGAATTATTTCATGCCAGCTTAGTCGGACTCCTCTTACAGTTGGACAGACATTTTTGCAACATTCCCGGAAAAAAAAAAAAAAAGCTAGATCATCAAGAAATGAGACGATCACTGCTGCTCTCATGTGTGTCCTTTCAAAATAAAGCTACAGGCAGTTGCCAATTCGCCTGAAGGCTGGAAAGAAAGGGGAAATGCACAGCTGTCTCGGTCCCGCCTGTCCGTAACAACATCCTGTACTATACCACCGGTATAGTATATAATAAATACGAATATAAGCGCTATTTTATGTCAAGCTGTTGCTGAAATCACTTCCTGGTTGAGTCGTTCTCCACCCCTTCCATTAGAAACATCAGTGTAGTCCACTCCGTTAGCTCAGTCATTCACCATAGTGTTAATATGCATATCGATGCAATGTGTGATTGTGTGATTTCATGTTACTGACAGCATCATCTTATTCATGTTTCATGACTCAAAGCGCCTGGAAACTCCTGATTGGCTGACAGGTGTCCATTTATTTCACGTAAGCTTAGCTGGACTCCTCTAACTGTTGCAGAAATATTTTTTTTTAAGCATTTCGGAAAACAAGATTTTCTTTCATGTCAAGTGATGAGGGGATCAGTGCTGCTGTCACGTGCGTCCTTTCAAAATAAAGTTGCAGGAAGTAGTCAATCCGCTTAGCAGGTGGATATATGAACACAGCTGACTCGGTGCTGCCTCTGCATAACGACGTCCTGTACTGCACTGGCTGTATCATATATAAACAGCTATGAATATTAGCGCTATTTTAGTTGACTAATGAACATCTTGTCTGTTTAATCTTAACAACAATGTAAGTGCAAATATTTATGTTGTGCTATGCTAAGCTAAACGAAAGGGCTTCATGCTGTGAGGCTCCTTTTGAGGTGCTGAGATTGTTGTCTGTGCATCCAATTAAAGGAATCGCTTGTGCCAGTTTAGGAGCCATTTTGTGACTTAATTAGGTGACAATAGTGGAAACATGAGAGGAAACAGTCCAGCAATGTCCTCGTCTGGACTGAAAATGTGATATTTTTAATTAATGGTTGGCATCTTAAGCCAGTGAGGTAAATGTGTATGATATTTGTGGTGTCATATTGTTCATGTGCATAAGGGAAGGACTAGTTATAGTTGGTCCATGTGAGAATGTTAGCATGTAGTAATTTTGCGGCGTAAATGGCTTAGGTTTTATAGTTTTATCGTCAACATGGACTGGATGTAATCTGGACGACACGTCTCCACTTCCTCCTGTTGTACAAAAACGAAACCACAATATCCGGGAGACAGACGCCCGCCATTTTGTGCCGGTGATGTCATTCGAAGCCAGAGTTTTGCACAGTGGCGATCGGCAAATGGAGCCGTAGTATCAAGGCCCCGCCGAACCCAGTTTGCCATTAAAATACTAATACAGTTTGAAACAGATAATGACGGTTATAGAAAGTCAGCGTTATGTCTTCTCCTGTCTTTCTTCTGACTTTCCTCTAAACACGAGCCCACACATGCCTGCGTGACCTCGGGTGTTTCAGTTAGAGCGGCTGTCAATTATGACATCATACCCCCGTCCTTTTACAGCTCAGAAGAACTGATTAAAACCAAGCTGGGAGGGAAATTGAACACTTTGACAGACATATGTGTGATAAAAAAAATAAAAAAAAACTGCCTAAAATGACATAAACCATCTCATCTAACGTAGAAACTAAATGACGAGTACTTTGATATTTTAGTTTGGCCCAACTCCCAACCACTAACACGGAGGAGGCGGGGTTTATCACCTAGACTGCAGCTGGAGATGGAGATCTTTTGGCATCATGTCTGAGACATTGCCGTGATGTTCGGTTGATGCACCGCACACGCCTGCGCTGCGAAGCTCAAATAAACGAGTAAATAAAGAGTAAACGCTCCAGCTAGCTGCTCTTATTTGCGGCGGGCAGCAAACGCCTATAACATTATAAGCTTAGATTCATGCAGGGACGGAGAACGCTGTCACAAAAACACGCCTGGCGCGCGGGATGGACATCTGCTTCCGCGTTTGTGCGTCTTCTGCTCGACGACTGCGGCGCCTTTAAATATCAGGCCGGTGAATCAGCGCGATGGGGCTTGTGGCGAGGTGACGAAGTGTGAAGCTGCTGACATGTGCTTATCAGATCCACGCAGGAGATGGCTGCGAAATAGCTGGCGCTCGCGGGGTCAGATGGCTGTCACGATTGTGAGCTTGAGGACCTAGTTCCCATTTTACACCCACTCCTGAGTGTTTTCTTTTTTTTTTCCGACTTAAAGATGACATGGATGCTGACTGTATGGCACCTTCAAGTGTGCCCTTATGTTAATGCCATCAAACCTGTTACAGCCGACCTTCTGGCCGCGCGTCGCTTCTGCCGCTCTTGCAAAAACAGCATAATTAAAAATGAAAGCGATGAAAAAGCGACCAAAACCGCATTCTTGTCGAGAAAGACAGCTTTGCCTGAGGGTGTCAAAAAGTATAAAAAAATATATATGTTTGGTAGAGACTTAACAAGGGGAGTGAATGGATAATCTGAGAAGACAATGTTGAATAATAACACAAGGAATCCCGCAGCCAGGAAGTACTTGCAGGAAAACCCACATCAATAGACTCTGGTAGGGAAAAAACATCAGCGTCTTTAAAGATCTTTCCCAGAGAAAAACTCTGTAACTGCTGCGGCTCAAACGAGGGAGGAAATACACAAACTGCATGTGGACTACTTTATATTTCTTTCCTGTTTTCATGGGGTGGGATTTTCTCTTGAGGGCGGGGGGTCACATGGCAATAAAGGCAGTGATGACATTTTAAGCCGCCTGACTGCTCAGATAAATAGTTGGACTTATTTACAATTAAAACTTGGTGTCAAACTCATGACAGGATATGTCGTCAGAACGAACTAAAAAAGGGCGCGCAGAGACCTCTTCAGGTGCCAATAAACTACTCACCTTCTACATGTCATTATTAAAGTCAGAATTCAAACCATCATATGCGGCGTGTCAAGGTATATTTTCCAAAAATCTACATTCATCTTTACAGAAAGGTGCATGTAATGTTCCCTCAGAAATGAATGAAAATGTCAAATAATGCCTGGCAGCGTTAAAGAAAGCGGGTCCAACCCTCCGCCGAGTCTCCTGGAAAATGCCCCGCTAGTTTTTTGTGTAAACACGCCGGCCGTCGGATAAACAAACATACCAACAGACACGGCTGCGATGCATTCTGGGAGCGCCGTGCTGCAGCCGAAGAAAGACTCGCTTGCACGCAAACTCCCGCCTCTGCCGAACGCCGCGTGCTTTCCAGAAAACACAGTTGTGACACTACGGTGTTCGGGTGAGGTTTCCGAGCGCGCCGCCATGTTGGCCCGAATGCCAGCGGCAGTGAGTGAAATCATCCTCCAATCAGGGCTCGGCAGGAAGTGCCTGCCGGCGCGCCCACCGGGCCGCAAACGCTGTGCCCCTGATGTCCCTCAAAGAGACCTCCCGCACAGCTTTTTGGGGTCGCTGCCTCGCAGCTAATGGGCTGATAAGCTGAGGCGGCGCATGAGAACCTCTTCAAATCCCTCGGTAAACTCCTTCGTTCGAGTTTTAATGTTTTCACACTTTGATTAAAACCTTCTCGGCCCCTTTTGGCCGCGCCTGCCGTATCTGCCGCCGCCGATCGGAGCAACTTGCGCGCATCCACTGTGGTTAACGTGATTAAATCTTGTGCAAGCGGCACCGAGCTGCTGCAGAACAACCGCAAAGGCTTTTTTTTTTTTTTTAATAATGGTGCAAGTCTGTGTTCATTCTGCACAAACTGCAGGTCGAAAAATCATCAGGTGTCGGAGGAGACTGGAGTTTTAAAATGTTTGGAAGCATGCGCTTTAGCCCTGTTGCCATGTGAACGCTTCAGTCTTGTCTCCGTTAAAAATATCAGAATCATCAATATCAGAATACTTTATTGATCCCCGGGGGGAAATAACTTTCTGTACCGATGCTCCATGCAAGAGTGTAAGCATAAAGGTAAGCGAGAGAGGTAGTAAATTAATAAAAATAGTCCTAAATAGGAAACAAGATAAATAAATATAGACATACACAAACACAAACATATTATGTATTGAGATAAGTCCAGTCTGTTGGATCAGAACTACGTTAAATGCGGCCTTAACAATAGTTTGAATAAATGATGACCATGTAAAAACTGCTCCAAACATTTCCACCCTTTCCACTAAATTACCAAACGCAACGTTATGGTAATTGATTTTGGAGGGGGTGGGAAGACGTGCTAAACATCCAATGCTACCGCGCGTGCTCTGCGCGCCTGCAGCCAATAAATAATGTGCAAACTTGCGTCGTTAGCACCTTAAATGGCAGGAAAAATCCAAGAACTTTTATCGGTATCTGAGGACGATGTATCACTGGCCCTTTGCTTTTGTGTAAAATCCCCAAATGGATCATGAAAATCAACCAATCACTAGAGCAAATTCAGCATTTACTCTATATAATACATGTTGAATTCCAATATTCTGGCATATTCTTGCTTATTGCTGTCCAGCTCTCATGTCCCAGCCCAAACCCAGACAGCAGACGCTCTGTCTCATCTGTGAAACAGCCCTCATTCAGAGACACTTCTGCCAGCCTCTGCCAGCACTGAACCGGCGGGACGGTCCGCGGCGCGACACTCGCCGCTCACGTTTAATCACACTTAAACACCCGACGGCGGCCACGCACAATCATCTGCGTTGATGCTGGCCGGCCACCGCTTCCTGCGAAAAGGGTGACTCAGCCGTTCCGCGCAACGACAAAACAACACGGTATATCAGCGGAGGCCTTCGGACGCGCATGATTTGTCGCGTTTACAGGGAGCGCCGCCGCCCCGGTCAAATGAGAGCGCGCGCTCCTGGTTTCAGACTGCGGTGGGAGTCTCGCCGGGTTCCTAGCGATGATTTAACAGCCCAAACATCCCCCCGGGCTGTGAAGTCATCACTGCGCCCCATTATAAATGGATGAGAGTGTGACTGCGCATAGTGTTGCTCCGGGCTCTCTCTCTCTCTCTCTCTCTCTCTCCCTCACCACTTCCATGTAACAGTAACCGCTGTGTGACTGTGTGTTTTATCTGCACCACTTACATCACTACGCACACACACGCACACACACCACACAGCCATTACTCCTCCTCCTCTTCCCCGCATCCCTTCGTCAGCATGGCTGTAAATGACGCTTTGCTGACTGCTCGGGAAAAGTTTACCGCGCCGCCTCTTAAATTTGCGAGTTCCTGAGTTCCCGAGTCGCGCTGCAGCTCCTCCATCGCGCTCGTTACGTCCCACTGTTGTTTCCGCGACGGCGTGTTCTCTTTCCAAAGGCGACGATTAATAGTCCGTTTCTCCTTAATCCCCTCTGCTCACTTGTTCATAAAAACGCCAACATATGGAACCTCACCGAGCGCCCTTAGTCTGGCTTTTTGTCACCGAACGGATGGAAAGATAACAGCCCCAGCAAAGGTCATGGCGGCTGCTTTGGTTCTAATTTTGATTGTTTTTCCTTGTGGGC
>CAAKHG010039255.1:0-11790 GCA_901007715.1 Dactylopterus volitans | reverse complement strand
ATTTCATTTGCTAACGGCGGTTGGACGACCTCTTTCTATTTGGAGAAGTTTCAGGGGGTGTGTGTCCACGCGAACGCCACCGACAGCGCTGCGGTATGTACACACCGGCGGCCTGCAGGTGGCGCCGTGACGCCGGCACAGAAATGGCGAGAGGAAGGCATGGAGCGCGCGCATAAAACTCGGAAGCGGATCCACCATCGTCGCCGGTGTCGGCGGGGTTAGCGCATGCGGGGTTAAGGTTTTTAGTGTCCAGCAGGGGGCAAATTCGGTTGTTGCAATAATTTATTCAGTAAAAAATTTCTTAACGACTTGATGGTCTTAAGCAACATTGTCAATATGGAATAATGGTTGCATTTTAAGGCAAATAGGCCTTTGGCTTAGGGCGAGTCTGCCAATCAGATCCAGCCTTCGCCCCTCTCCAGCTCCACCTTCTCATCCAAAAATCCAAGATGGCGACGGTAAAAATGCCAAACTCTTTAGCATTAAGAACCACCAAGCGACATCCCCCCGGGAACCCGGTAGCCAATCGCACACCTCCGCGCCGCATATTGGGAACTTGCACCAGTCGGAGCGCGGGAAACATTGTAATAGCCGGCGGGAGTAGTGGGGGGTAGACGGCGCATATGGAGTCGCACCGCGGGGAGCCTTCCCATTGGTGTCGCCAATCTGGAAGGTCGAGTGAAGTCAATTTGACTTGCTTTTACGAACCGGACCTGTTTGGAGATAACGGGGTTTCAGGCGGCCATAACTGGTCTGGGAAGACCTGCTCCTCCCGTCGCCTGGTATTCAAATCTGCCACGAATAAACAGACCCAAAGGAGAACGAACTGAACTCTCCACTGGGTTCGTGGCAAGGTTCAGATCCGTGTGTTCCCCTGGAGAGAGGGGTGGCGCCGGCGGCAGCGGTGGTGGTGGCGGCCGCGGCGGTGGTGGGTCTCGATTGGCGCTGCATTGTGTCGTACCATCAATCGAAAGGGAACAGGTGTTGCGTCGGGACGGCTCGCCGCCGAACGTCGTTCATCATTTTTCATTACCCATTAAAGGCGAGAAGCTGAGCAATGTGATATTGAGCGGGTCTCGCTCCGGCGCCTCCGAACATTCCAGGCTAATTCAAAAATGAACCCTTCAGGTCCTGGAAAATTCCCATAACGCACATAAATACAATATAATGTGCCCCCTCACACCCCACCCCAGATTACCAAAATAAGAGATTCACAATGAGCTGAACACAAGTGAATCGCTTGTTTTCCCTTGGAGTTGTTTTTTTTTTTTCCCCGCTACATAACTCCAAAAAACATGATCTAATCATCTCCTCTTGTTTTATGTGAGGTGTTCTTGCTCCTGAGTGTTGCGAAACAAAACAAATCCGTCGGCAGGCATCTTTTCATTCAGATATTTCTTCCTAAAAAAAAAATTCGATGGTAAAAGTAGGCGAGGACCTGCCATTTTTGGTGGCATCTTTTCCTTTTTTTTCCCCATTTCCCGTTAGATTTTTCTTTGGGAGTTTTCGTGCGGCGGCACACGTCGGGAGCCATCGCCGTGTGTGCACTTGTGCATGAGTGATTATTATGTCACGCCTGCTTTACAAAGTGGCCCACTGATTACAGTCTCCTTTGGCGCCGTGACTCATATAAGCCATCCGAGGGCCTCGTGGCGGCGAGTCAGGCCTCCCGGCCGGCCTACGCCTGCAGCCTGCCTACAGCCGGCTGAGGCGAAGACTCCTCGCTCAGTGAGTCGCGTCCACATTAGCGCGACGCGTTCACCTCTGGCGCGACGTCCGAGCATCAAGAAGACAAGAGGGGAGCTGATATCAGCGCTGACCCTAACACCTCTCATTTTGTCAAGTGTTTTTAAACTTCTCTCTCTCATATCTCATCGTCTTCCGCTTATTCCGGTTCCGGGTGGCGGTCGTGCTTGGAGCCGATCCCGGCTAATAAGAGCGCGAACAGCGGGGTACAAACACCCTGGACGAGTGGCCGGCTCATCGCAGGGCCACATGAAGGACGGACAACCACTCACACCTACGGGTGATTAAGAGGAGCCAATTAACCTCAGCATGCTATTGGAAGGTGGGAGGAAGCAGGAGTACCCGGAGAGAACCCACGGAGACACGGGGAGGAAGCCGGAGTACCCGGAGAGAACCCACACAGACACGGGGAGGAAGCTGGAGTACCCGGAGAGAACCCACGCAGACACGGGGAGGAAGCAGGAGTACCCGGAGAGAACCCACGGAGACACGGGGAGAGCACGCGAACTCCACATAGAAAGATCCCAGGCCAGGAACCCAACCTGCCACCTTCTTGCTATGAGGCTAACCTATTTTTGAACTTATAATTCCCAAATCAAAGGTCCAAACTCAGCCAACCTCATCCAGTTTATCGTCAGTCTGTTTTCTGGGCCGTTTGGAAGTTGTCTCAGTCAAAGGGAATCATTCCCGTCTGCGCGGGAGCATTTTTAGCCAAACTCCGGCGAAGCGGCTGTCAAGTGCAATTTCACGCGAGCTAATTTTAGGGCTGAAAGCAAATTAAAATGAAAATTAGCCGCAAAAAAAAAAAAAAAAAATGACAGGTTGCGTGATCGGGAGTGGAGCTTTTTGCAGAGACGCTGTCTTGCCTGATGTTGTTGTTTCAAGCAATACATGCAGACATGAAACGCGGTCCGATTTGCATTTTCTGATTTTTTTTTTTTTTTGATCTCTAACCAGTGATGTTGTGACAGGACCGCGATGCCGAGGCGTTCGCTCAGCACTGTGATCTCGGTGGCGCGGACAACTCGTACAGCAGGTGTTTTTGCGTAAGATTTCAACACATCCGGGAAGGAAAACATCGGCGACGTCTTTGCTTGCGGCAAAACCCGGACAGACGATGAACTAGCTCGCCAGACAGCGACTCTTGGTCCCAGACGTCGACGCGCGGGACTGGCAGATTTATTTAATAGGACAGTTTGAACCTGATATTGTGCAGAATGTCGCCGTTTACCAACAAAAACCGGCAAGTGTAATGATAAAAACAAAAAGGACCAGCAGGTGGCGATGCTAGAGAGGCTAATACTCCCTTTTTACACTCAATTAGCCGCAAAAACCAAAAAGTGCATCCGTGGGACACAAGTTTTCAGGAACTTAAGTGATAACCTGCATCATGGACACATACTGATCAGCCCTGTGTTAATAATATTCAGTCAGTAGCACTTACAAGCTGTTGCTGCTCCAACATACACAAGACTTCAGTAGCTGCAGCCCTTTTTATGAAAGACTCAACGGAGCTTTCATGCGCAAGCATGAAATAAAAAAGGTCCGACTGCTTAATCAATGTAAGAAAATCCATATCTCACGCGGTCGCTGTCATCGCTCAGTTAGCACACGAAAACTGGCTTTGCGGGTCTTCCTCTATGCTGGGAAATGGCAGAAAAAAAAGTAAGTCGACCGCACTGTGTTGCATAATAAGTCCCCTTCAAAATAAAAGCGCTTGAATTTCTGCTTGCATGCCGGCCACTGAAAACGGGTCCGGTTGCAAAAACGCCGGTTGAGAATCGCTGCTCCAGAGAAGCTGCGAGAGACGCGCGAATAACCATGTCTTTCACACTTAAGAAACTGTCAATGAATGGTCTATTTGCGATCTTTTTTCATATATAGAGCGCACCGGACTTTAAGGCGCATTCAGCGAAACAAAACAGTCAGATAAGTCAGTCAAACTTTATTAAACGCGTTCACAATTCAAAACGTTAATGAGCGTACTCTCAATAACTCCCGACCTTGTTCAGCTATAACACGTAAAAAAAAAAAAACACAGTCTGATACCGCTAAATCAAACGTTAGCGTGTTCACAATAACTCTCAAAATTGTTGAGTTATAACGCGTAAAATTCGACACAGCACCCTCACTTTTTCAGTTCATTCCCCGTCGCGTAGCCGTAACGCTGCAAGCGGTGCGGCTTTGTAGTTTGCCAAAGTCGCACTAAAAAGTCGTACCACACAAAATCGCTTCGAGGTCAGTCAGCACAACCACAATTAATCCCTATTCATTCACTAGAGGGGGCTGTTTTTCCGGATTATATAGGCGCACTGTCGTTTTTTGAGAAAATTAAAGGCTTTTAAGTGCACCTTATAGTCCGGAAAATACGGTACTTAAACGCGCTCCCTCCTCCGCTGGCAGACCGGCGTATCTCCTCTTACCGGCTGACCCCCCCCATCCCCGCTGCCCGCCCCCCCGTCTGATAGCTCTCCAGTGTGCACATAAAGCTTTAACTGGCGAAGTCAAAGGTGGAACCGATGCCCCTTCAGTAGCGGCGCCGATGTGCAGCCGAAACAGCGCCACGTGGTTTTTACTGCGTCCCCCTGCCATATAAGATAATCGGCCCTAATTTGCCTGTTATTTCACACCCAGCTTTTAATGGTTGTAAATGCAACTTTTTTTTTTTTTGCCCCCAATTCCATTACGCAGAAAGAAGGGAAGTGAAGGGACGGTGAGCGATGGAGGGAGAGAGTTTGTTATGGAAACTAGCACTGCCCCCGAGAGGAGGAAGTGGAGGCGGGTGGTGGGGGGGGGTTCTCATTGGCTGGAAACTGGCTGGCAGCTGGCTTGGGGGGGGCGCTAATTGCTAGCGGCTTCATTTCTAACATGCGGCGATTTTTAACGCGTGTCAAAAGACGGGCTCGGAACAGGCTCGGGTCCTCCAAACCAGCGGCGCGTTTGCAGCCGCGTGGATATCCCATCGGCGCGCAGGCCGTGAGGTTCCCCGGGCGCCTCCCGGAGGAACCGCGCGTCTCGCCGGTAGGCCCAACATCTGTGGCCGACGTCACTAATCCTTTTGTGGCTGAATTGGAACAAATCCCTGCGGCGGGAATCCAAAATCCCTTCCCAGAAGACTGGATGCTATTACAGCAGATTAATGTCACGGCTTTGAAATGACATGTTCGGCAGTCGGATGAAGGTGTAACGTTTCAGGTATCAGTTCATTGTTGGCCGTCTTCTAAGCCGGCGGGGGTTTGCCGAGGCGTCAGACCACATGAAGGATATCTGTCCCTGACAGTTTTGCGGACAAATTCACCTTCCAGCGCGCCGCTCATCAATGGGATAAACTTTCCAGCACAACAGGTTCTTTTTTTTGTTTTGTTTTTTCACCCCCCCCCCCCAAACGACACTCGGCATCATCAATCCATCCGACGACGGGCTAATGAGGGCGGCTTCGTTTAGCAAGCGGTGCTAAATGAACTCGCTGGCTCGCGCCGCCCTCGAAGCCAACGCGCATCCGTCAAGGGAGGAGCAGCTCCGTCATTACTTGGAGACGCCGGCCCGTCCACGCCAGCCCCCGCGCCGGCCCCCGCGCCGGCCCCCACGCCGGCCCCCACGCCAGCCCCCGCTCACTTGACACATATGCTAAAACCCTCAATGGAAACTCCTCTTGGCATCAACATGTGTCTGCGGAGGAGAAATAAAATGTGTCTTCCCCGACAGGCCCCGGACGATGCCAGGTACGGGATGTGTACTTTTGAAGGGTATCTGCAGCCCATACCATGTAACCTTGGCAACTGGAATTTCAGTCCAGTATGTTCCTCGCCAGTCTGTTTTCGTTTGTGACCTTCTTCTGACTTATAAAAGCAAAAAAAAAACAAAAAAAAAACAGCATCCTGCTTGCATGGTAAATTTATAAATACATACTGTGCCGTCATCTACGCTGCATAACCTTCGACCGACGCTAGAAAAAGCAAAATGGCACATTTAATTTCTGTTTGCTTGAATGTCAGGAGGTGCTCCTTCTTGCTGGTATTGTTGGATCTACCCGAATGTGCTATTTCTATTGGGGAATTCATTAACGGAGCGCGGCGAGTGGCGGGCGCCGGCGTCGGCCCCTCCCAGGTCATCCCCGTCCTTGAACTGTCGAGCTCGGCCCTTCTGCCAGTCGCCCGGTTGCAGCGTAGCGCGCGGCGTCGTGCTCCGGCGGTGATACGGAGGAGCTTTGACAGTCTGAGGGGGGGGGGAGAAAAAAAAAATCCTGCCATGATGGTATCAGGCTGCTCGCTGATTGTAATGAAAAGCCTGATGGATGTGGAGCCTTAAAGACGTGGCCATCGATCAGCAGAGGAGGGTCCAGGGTGCCGCGGCGGGGGAGGCGGGCGGGATCTGGGGGGGCTTTTACACACGTAATTAATTAAAGGTATGACACTTGATGCTTCCCATCCTCCCGTTTCAATTTTTGAACATTTGCTAATTTGAAGTACCTCCCACCCCTTCTAGAGGGGTGTGCGGCGGGGTCGCTGACGGAACTGCGGCAAAACCCAGAATCCGGAACGCGGAATGGCGCGCGCGCGCACTCACGCTCGCGTCATTCCCACATGCCAATAAAGCTTTGCTCACATGAAGGACGCGGGCTGCCTCATCCGCCGCGGCCATCTGGGAAATTAATTCGGTTAATGTTACGGAATGAATGTGCGCGACGCCCTTAGGTGTCGTCACCTTTATTAACCCGACCGGTTTGTCACTCCGCGTTACCCACGACCAGGCGCGGGGCCGCGCGCTCGCACTTGTCCCGATGATCCGTCCCCACCCGGGCAATCTGCTGGCACCGCGGCGGATGCCACAGCGCATTAGCGGCAGCGTGACGGCACGCTGCGGCCCAGTGTGTGAAAGCCCTCCTCAGCAGGCCCCCACAGGGCCACTGATACCCAGACTTGCTAACAGCTTTTGACTTGCAATTAGCCGGCCAAGCTTATCAGCGGCAATAGCCGCAGGAGCCGGAGCAGCGCCGCGGCGGCTTGGGTATAGTTTCGGCGCGCTCGTGTGTGCGTGCATGTGTGGGTGAGAGTGTGTGTGTGTGTGTGGGCGTTGCAGGTGTGTGTGTATGCGTGTGGCTGCAGGCTAGAGGAGGCACGTCAGGCAGATGCTCACGACTCTCCCGAGCAGCAAGGCGCGCTGAGATGAATCAAGGTGGCTGCGGTCATTGTGCCGAGTTACTTCTCCTTCCTCTCCTTCTCCTTCTCCTTCTCCTTCTTCTGCTTTCTTTTACAACTCAGTAGTCCGTACAGATAAGACCACACATCAGCAGGCAGAACAATAACACACACAACGGCTGCGTACAGTGGAAACCCAGAAGGTCAAACCCTGCAAAATTGCATTAGCGGCACCAGAGGGGAAGGCTGTCATCTTAAGGAGTCCTTCCACTGCAGGCGCCCCCCTCCCACCCTCTCCACCCCTCCATCCTGGCCTGTCTGCATGGAAGGGGGGGGGGGGATTATATTACCCAGACCCCCCCCTTCTCCCAGTTATGATGAATCCCCAGCCCTGAGAAGACTGGCCAGGCCGACCTCCATTTGCAGGAGATTAGATCCTCTGATTACAATGCCAGCTACCTCCCACCACTAGATAAATCTTCATCGGGAGCCCAAAAGCAAAGCCCTCCAGATCCATCGCAGTTAATAATTTAGTGTTAGAGGGGGACAAGTATTTATGATAATTCCAGTGGGGCTGGAATTTTTTTTTTTTTTTTTTTTTTTGCGACTAGACGGCAGCGCTGACGAATGGATTTAAGTTAAAAATGGCATCTGCTAAAACTTAAATTTAGCCATTCCCCGCAGATTGAATCCCCCCCGCCTCCCCACCACCACCACCCACCCGCTCCGACGCGAGTAATGCGGCATTAAGCGAGGGCCCGCGGGGAGGTGAAACGCGCGAGCATGTTTATTAACGCGCGGCTGTCGCGGGGCTAAAGTTCGCGAGAAATGTCGCGCCGCTGTCAAGCCGCTACGCCGCGTGAATTATATGTTTGCCTGAAAGCTTTCGTTGGCATATTATGTTTCCCGCGTAATTGTTCGTAGATGATTAGGCGCTGAAGGGCCGAGCGAGGTGGTCGGGGTCGGCGGCGGGGCGGCGGCGGGGTGGCGGGGCTCGCGTGCCCGGTTTGCACTCGGCATACCTGACCAAAAAAAAAAAAAAAAAAACCAGGATCACTTAGAGGCCTCGATTCGACTGTGAGAAGATGCTAATTAGATTTAGAGAGCGAGCCCGCGGCCGGCGAGCGTTGTTTACAGCAGGGCTCCTCGCCGGAGCGTTTGCAGGTTTCCGTCCGCTTGATTGGTACCATGCGCCCAGCCGGGATCTGGCCGGGATCTGGCCGGCAGCGCGGCGCGCTTCTGCTTCTGGCGGAGCGGAGGCGCAACCGCGACCGCCAGGCTAACGAGCGGCTTCCTGCTTAGAGCCCGTTCGCCCGAACATACAAATGATGCTCTCACGCATGTGTGTGTACCTGTCAATTGTCGGGCATTCCGATTGGTCCTCACTTTCTGAGATACCTTCAGAGGCCAGTTTGAGGGTCGTAACTGTTGGGTTTGGGGTTTGAGGTTCACGCTGCAGGCCTCAGCGCTCATGTCCGATTCCCTGTGCGTGGTCATTACGTTACGATTTAGACGCGAGCACCATCGCGGAAGCAAAAAAATTCGAAGCTGTTGTGCATCCGGAGCCGAGAAAATTGGGACCGAGCGATGAAAGGAAGAAGATGAAGAGAAAAAAAAAAAGAGGGAGCCCAAATTTTAAACCCGTTGTTTCCACGGTGATCTGGCCGCGTGGTCCCGCCTCCTGTGGGGCGCGCGGAGTTGTGACGTCCGTCCCGCTTCCTGGCCTGGCTCAGATTTTGGAAAATAAAAAATCAGGGCTTGTCGTAAAATATATCAGATATGGGTCACGTTTGGGCAAAAAGAAGCGTGGATTTGGGCCGCGTTTGCCTGCAGTGGGAACGCCGCCTCAGCTGAGCCGAGCTCACGCCATTCTGAGGCGGCCAAACAAAGGCGTGCGCACGCGTCTGTGTGTGTGTGTGTGTGTGTGTGTGTGTTCCTGTGGAATCGGCTTTGAGGCTTCCACAGAATTACGGCTGCTCCGCTGTTTTTATAGCTAAAAAGTTTCACGGGGACTTTTTCTCTTTGAGAGCGGCTCCCGCTGCAGCCCGCAGAGATTTGCTGTTTTGGAGAGGCCGAGTTGCTGAATTCCGAGTTGCGGGAAATAAACAAGACGGATTCAGCGCGGCTGGATTGTTGCCGGCAGGCGCGGATGTCTGTTTCGAACCCGGGTCGGCCGCACCCGGTGCGTTTCTCGCGATGCATTGTGGGCGATCGGCAGCGATGGTTTATGCTCCGCCCGCACTTTCGCGGCGGATCCGGCCCCCCACGCCGGGAAGTAACCTTGAGGCGCGGCGGCATGAATCGTGGGGGCCGACAGCCGCGTCCACGCCACCCCGTATTTCATCAAAGACCACCCGGACCCCCCCACAACCCCCATTACCATTACCATATAGATGGTCTCTGACTTCTGACCCTGATCTCTGCCAGGTGTCCATGAATTGTGACTACGTGTTCGTCAACGGGAAGGAGACGCGCGGCTCCATGAACGCCAGGGTCATCTTCAGCTACGAGCACCTGAGCGCGCCGCTGGAGCTGACGGTCTGGGTGCCCAAGCTCCCCCTGCAGGTGGAGCTGTCCGACACCAACCTCAGCTTCATCAAAGGCTGGAGGGTCCCCATCCTGCCCGACCGAAGGTGAGGCTCCGCCCCCCCGGCACTTTCAACTCTTATTTGTGTAGCAATTGTCATGCATAAAAAAAATACAACATGTTACACACACACACACACTCATGCACATGCGCAGACAGCAGTTCTCACACCTTTTTTTTGCTCCTGAAACAAACATAAGAAGGCTACATGGATATGGGTATTTATATCAGATGAGGAAAGCCGCCCCCCCTTAACCATCCCGGCCGGAACGACACCCCAGAAGGGCCCCCCCTGCAGGCGGACCGGACTCAGCTACCGGCATGGAAGGGCCCCCATGAGGGAAAGCCCGGAGCTAAAACCTAAAAGAAGGAAGGATAAGATGGGTTATGCAGTTAAAATACATACTAAAATAAAACTAAAAGTATAAAGGTCCTAATATTTGGCTTCAGAAGAAAAGCCATGCTAAGAAGCTTGGATGCAACAGGTCCACACATCGGATGATGGTCCTAAAATTTGGTGGAAAAGGGCAAATTACGCTAAGAAACCAGCATAAGAGCCACTTAAAGCGCTTAAAACAACACAAGTGGCTTGTTAGAAAAAGGATTTATAAGAAAGGTTAAAAGAAATCGGTTAAAATCGGGGCTTCGAGCCTACTTTTAAAAACATTCAGGCTGTTCCACCGACGCCGTTCTAACCTCAGGAACAGTTTAAAAAGGCTGGTGACGGAGGACCTCAGGGGCCGCGAGGTTCCACGAGCTAAAAGCAGGTCGGATTAATAAGCCGGCCCGAGCCCATTAAGACATTTGCAAGCTAATAAAAGAATATGAGAATGTGCTTATTGCTATCCCGGACGTTTTTAGTGATACCACGGTTAAACAAGACAAAACAGGTTTTCTGCGCGTCTATTTAAAGACATTTCGGGAAGAAAATTGTGTTGAGCCGTGTATTTCCCTGCATATATGTAGCGCAAACGAGTTTTTCACCGTACCAAAAAAAACAAACCACCCTAGAAGGTTTCATATCACATTTATTCAAGTTTAAGCTTCCAGATTCACCTGTTTCACACACTCACTCCATTTTTGACCAAATCCCTGGAAAATTTTTCGCCTAAAACCATAAATCTGGTGCACAATCCCAATCGGTTCTGGGTTTTAACCCCTTTTCTGGTCTTGCTCTTTTATTTTTTTTTCTATTCTGGTGTTGCCAGTAACTTCCCGTCCTTAAATCTTCCATTTATCAAGAAACATTCGGTCTCACTCAATCAGGTTATCTCTGGGCCCAGATCTCTGCAACCTTTCAAACCACAAGCGCTCGATCAATCGCTCAATCTGATCATGCCTGAAACAGACGGACAAACTTTCACTCTCCACGCTAATCCCAGTTTTGCCGAGAGGGATTATTATCTTATGTTTCTACCTCTTGTTAACAGTCCATCTTCGTATTTTTTTCCTTTTTTTTTTATTTGATTTTTATCAAATCTCATTGCAGCGATGCTCCAGTGTTCCCAGAAGCCGCTATTGAGCGCAGGCATGTTTCCCGGCACAGGTAGCAGATGTAGCACTTTGCCTGGCAGCTGATCGATAACCGCCAGGTTACCGCAACACATGGGCCACAAAAATAAAGTGGAAGGTCCCGGCTGTTCGCGTTATTTGGAAACAAACTCTTATAAAAAAAAACAAAAACAAAAAAAACATACATAACCTGGCGTTCCCAAGGAGCACTCTAAAACCTCTCTGCTCCGGTCTGTTTCCTTATCTTTAACCCCTGCGCCAAACAGCCAGATCCGGAGCCGATCCGCGGCGCGATATATCCCGGGATGGCCTTATTTCGCGATCACCCGAGGACTCATTTGCCCGAAGAGCGCGGCGCCCCGCTGCTGTACGCCACGGAAGAACCCGAGCGCGGCCCGGCTCTGCTCTCCGCTCTGCGCCGGATCCCTTGCTTTCCTCCAATTAGATGCCTTGGCTCTGAAATGAGGCTTTCAAGTGCAATTTGGATCTATGACGCCGGCATGTAGCGCGCCGCCGCCGCCGCAGCCGATTCCATCTCGCCTCTCAGAGGAAAATGCTGCAGAAGACGGCCAGGCACCGGCAGGCGGGTGATTTTTTATTTTTTTTTGCTCCGTTTTCTTTCTTCTTTTTTTTTTTTCGTTAAAAAAGCAAAACGCTTTCGATTGGAAACCCGAAAGCAGGGCGGACTCACGCAGACCCGAGAGGGCGTCCGCTCAGGAATCGCAGGCGCGTCGCGATTGTGCACCAGCGGGGGATTAAAGGTTGCGAAAGCCGGAACTCCGATGAGAAATGTGATCCCGGGGTTAA